>ML281103.1:7673-165655 GCA_005239495.1 Nicotiana undulata | reverse complement strand
AATAGTGTCAAACTGCTCAATATTTTTGTCCCCCAAGAGAACCAAATACACAACCAATATTCTCCCAAAATAACCAAAATAATATTTAACAACAAAGTAATGAGGCCTAGTAGTAATGAAAACAATAATTAACAAAGAACAATTAAGACCGAGATCAATTAAATTGAGAACGGGGAAGGGATCATGCTTAACAGACCATTTGGGTGATGCACAGATACTCGTCACCTCACCTATACACCACGCCCGTGCATTTCACATAGCAAACAAGTGGGGATTCCTATTCCCTCAATTCAAAGTTAGACCAAACCTCAATTTCGCAGGTCACTCGCTGCTCAATTATGGCTTTTCCTTTTAAATTCACCTCTAACTTGCTCGAATTTAATCATAATTAACTCAATATCATCAATCTATGCTAAAGGAACTAACTTTATTGAAAAACATGATTTTTCCTAAGTTTTTCTAAAAAAAGTGAAAACCCAACCCCGGGCCCGCATGGTCTAAACTCGGGGTTCAGACCAAATTACGTTTACCCATTCACCCACGAACCCAAATATACAATTAGTTTCGAAATTCTATCTCAATTCAAGGTAAAGATTCGATTTTTACAAAATTCCCTAATTCTAACCAAACCCTCAATTTTTATCATGAAAATTCTTGATTTTTTATTTAAAAGTGATGAAAAACATTGGGTAATTGAAAGAGTAGAGTTTAGAATTGATTACCAATACTTTGGGGATGAACTTGGGTGAAGAAAATCGTCTCTAGGGCTTGGTAGTTCAAAAAATATGAAGAAAAGGGTTGTTGCCCGAGTTGGTGTTTTAATAGGCTATGGTTGTTGTATTTTTTTTAAAAGAAAAAGCTTGGATCACCGGTGCTCCAGACACTGTTATGACATCATATATTTTTTTACAAGTTAAAAACATCCCGAAGCCAACCCGAAACTCACCCGAGCCCTCGGGGCTCTAAACCAAACATGCATGCAAGTCTAACAACATCATATGGACTTGCTCGTGCGATCAAATCATGAAAATAATATGTAAAACTATGAATTTAACCTCAAAACTCATCAATTTTCTCAAGAACACTTAACTTTCACTATTTCTCAACCGAACGACTGAATCACGTCAAATAAACTTCGATTCTCACCAAATTTTACAAATAGTATTCAAATACTATAACAAATATGTACCGGGCTCCGGACACCAAAATACGGTCCCGATACCAATGGTTTCAAACGTTAATTCTTTTCCCTATTTCATAAATATTCAGGAAAATAATTTCTTTCAAAACTTGATTTCTAAGGCTTGGGACCTCGAAATTCATTTTCGGGCATACGCCCAAGTCCTATATTTTACTGCGGACCTCCCAGGATCGTCGGAACACAGATTCGGGTCCGGTTACACAAAATGTTGACTAAAGTCAACTATAATCTAATTTTAACTCTAGAAATTACTATTTCTCATATTTTCACATAAAAGCTTTTCGGTTCACGCCCAGACTGCACACGCAAAATGAGGTAGTTAAAATTAATCTTTTTATGGCTAATAAGCCTATAACGGAGTCTAAATTCAATAAATTACCCCTTGGGTCATCACAATCTACACCTCTAAAACAAACGTTCGTCCTTGAACGGACATAGAAGATTACATGAATTAGCGAACAAGTGTGGATATTTACTTAGCATGTCCGACTCGGACTCCCAAGTAGCTTCCTCAACGGGCTGACCTTTCTACTGCACTCGAACTGAAGGATAACTCTTAGACCTCAACTGACGAACCTGACGGTCTAAAATAGCCACCGGCTCCTCCTCATAAGTTAGGTCTTTGTCCAGTTGGACAGAGCTGAAATCTAACACGTGGGACGGGTTACCATGATATTTCTGGAGCATAGATACATGGAATACCGGATGAACTGAGGATAACCCTGGAGGCAACGCAAGTCTATAAGCTACCTCCCCCACCTTATCAAGAATCTCAAATGGCCTGATATGCCTAGGGATCAACTTGCCCTTCTTCCCAAACCTCATAACACCCTTCATGGGTGATACCCGAAGCAATACTTTCTCTCCAACCATGAATGCCACATCACGAACCTTACAATCGTCATGAATCTTTTGCCTAGACTGAGCTGCACGAAGTCTCTCCTGAATGATCTTGACCTTATCTAAGGCCTCCTGAACTAAATTTGTACCAAGTAACCGAGCCTCTCCCGGCTCAAACCATCCAACTGGCGATCTGCACTGTCTACCACATAACGCCTCATAAGGAGCCATCTGAATGCTCAACTGATAAATATTATTATAAGAAAACTCTGCTAACGACAAGAACTGATCCCACGAACCTCCAAAGTCAATAACACAAGTGCGGAGCATATCCTCCAAGATCTGAATGGTACGCTCGGACTGCGCGTCAGTTTGAGGATGAAATGTTGTGCTCAACTCCACTCGGGTACCCAACTCACGCTGAACTGCCCTCCAAAAGTGCGAAGTAAACTGCGTACCTCGATCTGAAATGATAGACACAGGCACACCGTGAAGGGGAACAATCTCCCGAATATATATAACTCAGCCAACCGCTCAAAAGTATAAGTACTTACCACGGGAATGAAATGTGCTGATTTGGTCAGCCTATCCACAATAACCCAAATTGCGTCAAATTTCCTCTGAGTCCACGGGAGCCCAACAACGAAGTCCATAGTGATACGCTCCCACTTCCACTCAGGAATCTCTATCTGTTGTAGCAAACCACCGGGTCTCTAACGCTCATACTTTACCCGCTGACAATTTAAGCAACGAGCCACATACACCACAATGTCCTTTTTCATCCTTCTCCACCAATAATGTTGCCTCAAATCTTGGTACATTTTAGCTGCCCCTGGGTGAATAGAATACTTAAAATTGTGAGCCTCCTCAAGGATCAACTCACGAAGGCTATAAACTTTAGGCATACATAACCTACCATGCATCCTCAAAACACCATCATCTCCAATTGTAACCTGCTTGGCACCACCGTGCCGAACTCTGTCCCTAAGGACCATCAAATGCAGGTCATCTTCCTGCCGCTCCCAGATACGCTCAATTAGAGAAGGTCGAGCGACTGTACAAGCTAGAACCCTGCTGGGCAAAATATCCAACCTCACGAACTGATTAGCCAACGTCTGAATGTCTGAAGCTAGTGGTCTCTCACCAACTGGAATATACGCAAGGCTGCCCATACTCACCGTCTTCCTACTCAATGCATCGCCCACCACGCTGGCCTTCCCTGGATGATATAATATGGTGACATCATAATCCTTTAGTAACTCTAACCATCTCCACTGCCTCAAATTTAAATCCTTCTGCTTGAATAAGTACCGAAAACTGCGATGGTCAGTAAAAACCTCACACGACACGCCATAAAGATAATGCCTCCAAATTTTCAATGCATGAACAATGGCTGCCAATTCTAAGTCATGATCAGGATAATTCTTCTTATGAATCTTCGGCTGTCGGGACACATATGCAATCACCTTGCCATGCATTAATACTGCATCTAATCCAATACGAGATGCACCACAATACACCATGCAGAATCCTGAACCTGTGGGCGACACCAACACTGGCGCCATAGTCAAAGCCATCTTGAGCTTCTGAAAGTTCCACCCACACTCGTCTGGCCATTTGAATAGAACACCCTTTTGGCTCGATATGATCTTAATAGTTGTTCATAATCAATTGCAGAATCACCCAATAACTTCACGTAACAATAATCCCCTTTCAACCCTTCACAATACTGATAATGAGATGCGATTCATGAAGACCTCATAATTATATACCCGAATTAACGTGTCTCATTTAACGCCACATGGGCGGCACATACCTCGTAGGTCAAAGCTCAATAATTACAACAAAGATTTGGAAAATTATGCACAGTTAATTAATTAATTAATTTCCTTATTTATTTATTTAATTATTATTAGTATTACTTTTATTATTATTTATTCATTTATTATTATGATTATTATCATTATTTTTATACATAAATTGTTTAATAAGCCTAACATGCATGACTCCCTACCAGTACTATTATAAAATTTTAATTCACAAAAAAGAATTTAAACACATCACAAGGACCTCGTCCTTACATAACTTCCATCGCGGCTCGTAGCCCGGTTTAAACATATCAAATCACTTTAAAAATGCGAGGATCTCGTCCTCAATTCTGAATCACAAGCAACATGCGTATCGTGCCAATCGAAACATTCCATTTCCTTCCTTTAAATATTTTTCGTTGAACAAAATTATAATACGCAATGATAGACGCAGTTATATCGATAGAATTTCTCAATACAAGTATTCACATAATTAGATTTTTTAAGTTACGAAGCTCACCCGAGAGTAGAGCATATTAGAAGTATTTTATTAGATACGCATAACCGTATGAAGTTCAGGAAATCATCACTTTATAATAATTAGATATTGTTCTTTTAATGACACCATTTAATGTAACGACCTCAGCCATACCATAGAAAATATCAACATGCTGGGTCTCCACCTCTAAGAATATGACCTCCACCTTCAACATTCCGACCCCTTTTTCCTAGTTGGTCATGTAGATTGAATTGTAACTGCAATGGGGCACGTAACATGAGTGTTATGATGAAATATGACTCTCCCAAGTCTAGGACAATTTCTACCACTAGCCGAAATAAAGTATCAACTTGCCCTGAGTCACACAAAAATTTCACAATCGTAATTGGGCCCTTTAATGAGTTTGTGGACTTGCTCTCTGGCTTGATAAATCGAAACAGGAGTGTGACAGGCTAACTTATCAAACTCGATGGGATATTCTGACACCGCCATGGTGACCTGACGCAACCGTTCAAACCCTATGCGCCACGCATTATGGAGAGTCCGAGAAACAAACTCTTTCAAAAGCATTTATGAGAACTGAGTCAAGTAGTTGATGTTGCATTGGTTAGTCACCCTCTTCGTAGGCTTGTCACAAATACTGGCGGCCAATTTCTTCTTTTACTATGCTAACTCAACACTGTTGAGCTACCCTTCTATTCATATACTTTTCATTATTCTTTTGGGGTAACTCTCATCTCTATTGACACACAATGATCACAAAAGTAAAGCTCTACACAGATAATTCTTGGCACGAACCATATAGTCTATAAGCTCGTCAACCATTGTACTCCCTCTGGAGCACCCCCAAAATCCGCAACCGTGACTTCCATGCTGAGTAGACCTTCTGTAGATTTAAAGTTGTTCGAATAACTCCTTTGGTACTGAGGTATAAGGTTATTAAGGAGACTGGCATACCGCAATTCCCAGCTTTATCTCTTGCAACATCTCCGACCTTATACATTCCAAGCCAAAACCGATATAACACATGACCCCGCAATCTATTCCTTGACGGTGGACTTTTCCACTTGGCACGAAGTCATAGGTCACAATGCATGATAATCTAAAATGTTAAACTTCACAGCTCATATAAATCAACCCTGTTACTTTCAACTTATTCACATGTTATGCAATACTGAAGTAGCTATGAATCCTTCTGGAACCTGGACTAGTCCAACATGTACCGACTGAGCTAGAACCTCCACGTCTAGATCCATTTGAGACTTTACATTAGGTGTTGATGTTCGAGCTTTAGACTGAGCTCCGCTTCTGTCTCTTCCCCAAATTGTAGTTGTCATTGAGGCTTCACCTCTTGTCTGGTTGTAGACGCTTCGCGTGTTGTCGATATTTGTGAGAGGACAAGAATAGACAAGTTCAGTCATCAATGGTAGAATAAATTCGCACGATAGAGTAGAATAGAAGTGAAATTGTTCCTAACTTCATAGCCTCTGAGAAATAAGTACAGATGTCTCCGTACCGATCCTTCAGACTCTACCAAGTTTGTTCGTGAATTGTGAGACCTAAGCAACCTAGTGCTCTGATACCAACTTGTCACGGCCCAAATTCCGAACCTTAGGGATCGTGATGGCGCCTAACACCACACTTGCTAGGAAAGCCAATGTTAGAATTCAGTTAACTACTTTGCATTAATTTTCCATTTAGACATAAAAAAATAATCTAAAGTAAACTGAATCTATTGGTTTTCGATGAATAATTCCAAAGATAAAATACTAAACAATTAAATAAAAATGACCCACGAGCTAATTATATAAATAGATCCAAAAACTACCCCAGAGTCTAGTGTCAAAATTCACGAACTACTACAAAATACTACAAATACTAGGTTGAAAGAATTAGTGTAATTGTTCTGAATATACTTAAAACAATTTTATAAAAATTAGGAGAAGACTCTAGGGATCTGCGAACGCCGGCAGATATACCTCGTGTCTCCGAATAAATAAATGGTTGTTCTATAAATCCCTACTGCTGGCTAGTACCTGGATCCGCACAAAAGAGTGTAGAGTGTAGTATCAGTACAACCGACCCCATGTACTGAGTAAGTGTCGAGCCTAACCTCGACAAAGTAGTGACGAGGCTATGGCGGGGCATTAAAAACATATAACCTGTGACAATAATATATACAGTAACGCAATAAAATAATTCTACACGAACAAGACAAATATAACTGAGACAATAAATATAAAGCAAGAAGGAAATCTAAACAAATAATTAAGTATTTTAACAACAATAAAATAACTCGGCCGCCTTTTCCAGGCCTCAGCTATAACCAATACTCAAGTAAATCTCCAAGTTTTCAAACTTTACTTTAAAATAATCACATGTGCCAGATATAAGAAAAATCGTAGAGTAAAACAAGAATTTCCAAATCATTTAAAGTTTAAAAATCAGTAAAATATCATTATTTCCCCATTTTCACTATCTTGTTGCCGCGCGCAACCCGATCCCACCTATTCACAATGTCACAATCGATGTATTCACCCATATCACAATTAATTATCCACCCTTATCACACCAACACCTTATCACACCAAATTTTGATTCAAAAATTTCAAACAGCAAACAATATAGCCCGTAAGATTTAATCCCACAATAATATCAACCCGAGTATATGTAATTACCCGACTATGTATATATATATATATATATATATCCATAAATAGTGTCAAACTACTCAACATTTTTGTCCCCCAAGAGAACCAAATACACAACCAATATTCTTCCAAAATAATATTTAACAGCAAAGTAATGAGGCCTCGTAGTCATGAAAATAATAATTAACAAAGAACAATTAAGACCGGGATCAATTAAATTGGGAACGGGGAAAGGATCATGCTTAACAGGCCATTTGAGTGGTGCATAGATACTCGCCACCTCACCTATACACCACGCCCATGCATTTTACATAGCAAACAAGTGGGGATTCCTATTCCCTCAAGTCAAAGTTAGACCAAACACTTACCTCAATCTCGCAGGCCACTCACTGCTCAATTACGACTAAAAAAAAAGTGAAAACTTGACCCCGGGCCCGCTTGGTCTAAACTTGGGGTTCAGACCAAATTACGTTTACCCATTCACCCACGAACCCAAATATACAATTAGTTTCGAAATTCGACCTCAATTCGAGGTAAAAATTTGATTTTTACAAAATTCCCTAATTCTACCCAAACCCTCAATTTTTATCATGAAAATTCTTGATTTTTTATTTAAAAGTGATAAACAATATTGGGTAATTGAAAGAGTAGAGTTTAGAATTGATTACCAACACTTTGGGGATGAACTTGGGTGAAGAAAATTGTCTCTAGGGCTTGGTAGTTCGAAAAATATGAAGAAAAATGTTGCTGCCCGAGTTGGTGTTTTAATAGGCTATGGTTGCTGTAATTTTTTTATTTAAGAAAAAGCGTGGAGCACCAGTGCTCGAGAAACTGTTATGAAAGCAGATTTTTTTTTACAAGTTAAAAACATCCCGAAGCTAACCCGAAACTCACCCGAGCCCTCGGGGCTCTAAACCAAATATGCATGCAAGTCTAACAACATCATACTGACTTACTCGTGCGATCAAATCATGAAACTAATATGTAAAACTATGAATTTAACCTCAAAACTCATCAATTTTCTCAAGAACACTTAACTTTCATTATTTCTCAACCGGACGTCTGAATCACGTCAAATAAACTCCGATTCTCACCAAATTTTACAAATAGTATTCAAATACTATAACAAATATGTACCGGGCTCCGGACACCAAAATACGGTCCCGATACCAATGGTTTCAAATGTTAATTATTTTCCCTATTTCATAAATATTCAGGAAAATAATTTCTTTCAAAACTTGATTTCTAAGGCTTGGGACCTCGAAATTCATTTCCGAGCATACGCCCAAGTCTTGTATTTTACTGCGGACCTCCTAGGATCGTCGGAACACAGATCCGGGTCCGGTTACACAAAATGTTGACTAAAGTCAATTATAATCAAATTTTAACTCTAGAAATTACTATTTCTCATATTTTCACATAAAAGCTTTCCGGTTCACGCCCGGACTGCACACGCAAAATGAGGTAGTTAAAATTAATCTTTATATGACTAATAAACTTAGAACGGAGTCTAAATTTAATAAATGACCCCTTGGACTTGTTTATTTTTGAAAAAGAAATTCTCCCACTAGAATGATGAAAAGAAAATTAAAAGAGCCAACCCCAAAGGGGTTTTAGGCCGAGTTCACTTCAAAGTTCAAACACCAAACCCCAAACCCCAAACCTCACCCCCCACCCTCACCCCGGTTTTCTGCCCTACCCACGCTTGCCCCTCTCGTGTTTTCTTCTTCCTCGTCAGCCTCTCTAGGTGCAGAGACCTTCTTCATTTTCTTGAACCTTAACCTAAGATTCTTGAATTTAAACCCAAAATGATAATTTCCAGAAGTCTTTTTTCTCTCCACTTCATGAGAATCTGAGTTGACAAAGGCATGCCCTTTAACACTTTCACTACCAAACAGTTCATCAGCTCAAACCTAATCCCATGTAAGTCTTTCTCTAACTTCACCATTTACCACTTCTTTTCAGCTCTTTCCAACCCTTCTCATACTGACCATGATAATATAGAAGCTGCCCCTTCTGATAGTTCTTTTAAAGTTGCCCCAAATCCCAAGTTGGCTTCGCCTGAAACTGAAATAAAAATGCCCCCTTTTAATAATTCATTTAGTGTTTCCTCAAAACCCAAGTTGGGTTCTTGTGAAACTGATATAAATTTGCACCCTTTTGATAATTCTTTTAAATTTGCCCCAAAACCCAAGTTGGGTTCTTGTGAAACTGAAATGGAAGTACCAATTTCAGATAAATTATTCAAAGAGGCCCCAAAGTTAGGTTCTTTCAAAATGGGTGATTCTACATTCTATTCCCTTGTTGAGAAATATGCTACTTCTGGGGACTTCAGGTCTTTGGAGATGGTTTTTGACAGAATGAAGCGCGAAAAAAGAGTATTTATTGAGAAGAGTTTTATCTTAGTGTTTAGAGCTTATGGAAAAGCCCGTTTGCCTGAAAAGGCTGTCGAATTGTTTGATAGAATGGTGGATGAGTTTCAATGTAAACGAACCGTGAAGTCGTTTAATTCTGTTCTTAATGTGATAGTTCAGGCAGGCTTATATCGTCGTGCATTAGATTTTTATGCCCGTGTTGCAAATAATAGTAATATTATGCCGAATGGGCTTTCTTTTAATTTAGTTATTAAGACTATGTGTAAGCTTCGGATGGTCGATAGAGCTCTGGAGGTGTTCAGAGAAATGCCTTCTTGGAAATGTGAGCCGGATGTTTATACGTATTGCACTTTGATGGATGGCTTATGCAAGGATGACCGGATTGATGAGGCGATTATTCTTTTGGATGAAATGCAGATAGAGGGATGTTTTCCTGTTCCAGTAACATTTAATGTGTTGATTAATGGGCTTTGCAAGAATGGTGACTTAGCTCGAGCCTCAAAGCTTTTGGATAACATGTTTCTTAAAGGGTGTGTTCCCAATGAAGTGACTTATAACACTCTTATACATGGTTTGTGCCTCAAAGGTAAGTTGGAGAAAGCTGTTAGTTTATTGGATAGAATGGTGTCAAATAAGTATGTCCCGACTGATGTAACCTATGGAACTATTATCAATGGGTTCGTTAAGCAAGGAAGAGCAAGTGACGGCCTGCAGATCTTGTTGGCAATGCAGGAGAAAGGGCATCTGCCAAATGAATATGCCTACTCAGCGCTAGTTAGTGGATTGTTTAAAGAGGGAAAACCTGAAGAGGCATTAAAAATATGGACGGAAATGATAGAAAAGGGAGTGAAGCCTAATACAGTTGTTTATTCTGCTTTTATAGATGGCTTGTGTCAAGAAGGCAGACCTGACGAAGCTAAGGAGATCCTTTCTGAGATGATTAAAATGGATTGCATTCCTAATGCTTACACTTACTGCTCTCTGATGAAAGGGTACTTTAAAACCGGTGACAGCAACAAGGCTATATTTGTATGGAAAGAAATGACGGCCGGTGGTATCACATTTAATGAAATCTGCTACAGTGTACTTATCCACGGATTGTGTCAAGACGAGAAGCTCAAAGAGGCTATGATGATGTGGAAGCAAATGTTAGGCAAAGGATTGGTCCCTGATGCCGTGGCTTATAGTTCAATGATTCACGGCCTTTGCAATGTTGGGTCTGTGGATCAGGGATTGAGACTTTTCAATGAGATGCTATGTAGAGGATCTGATTCTGAGCCTGATGTAATAGCATATAACATAATTCTTAATGCTTTATGCAAGGTGGATAGAGTTTCTCTAGCAATTGATCTTTTGAATACTATGTTGGATCAAGGTTGTGATCCCGACGCAGTTACATGTAATATTTTCTTGAAAACTTTAAATGAAAAAGAAAATGTATCCCGAGACGTGGAAGACTTCCTGGATAAGCTGGTGCTGAAACTGTACAGGCGACAGCGAATTGTAGGAGCTTCAAGAATTATAGAAGTGATGCTTCAAAAATTTCTTTATCCCAAGTCCTCTACTTGGGAACTGATTATTCGAGGACTCTGCAAACCAAAGAAGGTTCAAGGAGCTATTAACAAGTGTTGGAGTGATCTTTTCATATGATATTAGAGGTTAGATTAAATTTTTCTTTTTTGGTTGCAAAACTGCAATATCCTGAAACTTTGTTTCCCATGGGCACATTGCTCCTAGGGGACAAAAGAGGACACATACGTGCGATTCTTCAGAAGATCCATTATGTATATTTCAGAATTTGGGTCATTGTGCCTGATATGTGGCATCTAGAAATTATACAATGAGAGGATAACTCCTTATTTCCAAACAGACACTTGCATCCATAATTTAACATTCTGCTTTTCTGTTTGTTTAAATGCATGTCTGTTGAACATGTAAGTAACTGAAAATGACATATTTTATCGATTATTTCGACAAAGCTATTAAATGATACAGAAACCTTGCAATTATGATAATCTAGGTACAGATAAGTTGTTAGGATACTAAAAGAAAGCAAAAATATCATTGGATATTTTGTTCTTCAGTTTCTTACCATATGCTATACTTGAAATCTAAAAGTTGTAATCTACAAATTTGTTACACGTCAGTTTTGATTATTGATGATACTTTTTTACCTCTGGTCATGCATGATCATTTAGAAATGGTTTTGGTGGGTCTAAAAAGAGTTCATTTTAGGTTATTCTTTTTATAGTTGTTCACATTTCTTACTTGCCTCTTGCTTACTCTTTGTTTCAATTTGTATCCAGATAATTGTTTAAATCCTAATTCAGATTCGTCTAAGTTATTTTCAAGTTTAGTGTAATGTTAAATTATGAGAGTTTAAAAATGCTAACAAAGTTGTTGTGTATGGCTTATGAAATAAGTTCAAATTTTTGTTTGCTTATTTCTTCTTGATATAATATTCCCTGTGGTAAGGGACAGTCAATAGCAAGGGTTTTCATTTTCCAGTGTACATGCTGATGCCAAATCTTTGGAGCTTTTCTGGAAAGATGTCAGCATGAAAAATTTATGTGGTTTTGTTTCTTGGAACAACTTTATTTTGGACCTAAAATAAGCTGTAGATATTTGCATGTAACTGATAATAATAGCAGAAGAGCCCTACTTAGATATTTAAAAAAAAAATGGATATGCGAGTGTGTGCTTTCTACCGATAACAGAAATGTATGTGCTTTCTCTGAAAGCATTCCTTTTATATAGAGATTGGTGCTAATTGTAGATAAGTTGTTATTTTGAAGTACAAGAGAGGCGAGCTGTTTTGATGTTAAACCAGCTTGTTAAATAGTTTTAAAATTATCAAAGTTCCTCTAGAAATGGTGCTACAAACGAACAATTAGATAGAAAATCTCTATGTTTTGTATAACCTGGGCTTCATCCCTATACATCATCAAAACATTTATCTTAAGAAAAAAAGATAATAGGAGAGAAATCACAAAACAAATATAGTCGTTACAGAGTGACTACCACTGAGCTGAAGCTACTAGCTACTAATTTGTGGATCCATAAAACAGTATTACAGGGGCGGCAAGTCTTTCTTCTGCATGTTTTCCTCTGAACTTGCTCTCTCAACCGTTCCACTTCAACGTAAAAAAAGCTTCCTGTGCTCATGTGAAGTAAATTTATCTTCCTATATGCTGTGCTTCAGTGTGATTTGCATTTACTAGTGGTTTATTTCTTTGTTACTTTGGAAGCCAGATTTGCAATTTTTTCTGATTATTTGAGTCGTTTAAGTTATTAGGGGAATGTACATACTAATATCTGTCATTCTTTTGATTGTTAAAGGAACTAAATATATCTGTCGATCGTGCATATGTTAATTTAATTTTCTTGTGGTAGAGCTATTAGAGTTATTATTTTTTGCAGCTAACTTGAGATCAAAATGGTGGATGAAAGAGATATTGTGAGTGTGGTGGTTGCATATGAGAAGCTTGCAACTCAAGTAGAAAATGGTAGTAAGAAATCCGAGGGTCATCACATGATGCTTTCATGCCGTGCAAGAGGTTGAAGCATGAAAAAGCAGTAGAAGATGACAAAATTTTGGTGGTTGCAGCGAGCGAGATTACTGTTTTAGTCTGGTAATATTCGTTTGAAAGTTTTCAAAATTCCGATGTTTCTGAGTTTTTTAATTCTTATGCTTGTTTCCATTTTCTAGGTTCAGTTATCCATCAAATATACTTTATTTATGGATATGAAGCTACATGAGTTTCACTGGAATGATATGGATCCAACTTATTTATTATGAATGATTATTATGCAGAAATTGTGACTTTTAGAGGGCGGGGGGCCATATTTTTGTCAACTGGCACTCGGATATGTGGCATGAAAGTTGGTATCGATGCTACTGAGAAGCATAGCTTGTGTTTTAGAAAGTTTCACGAAAATATGAGAACGATACATGCACTACTAGTTCCTTTAAGTGAGTTTTCAATCTTTAAACCTATCTTTACTCTTGATTTAGAATGTGTTTCCTATGTGCTGACGTTTATCTTCTTACGTTACATGGTTTCCCTCCTGTAGCATCTATCCTTTTTTCTCTATTTGTGGACTTGACTGTAGTTGAAATTCTTGAAATGTATTTCTCTAACATGAGCTGTAGTTGACAGTTTTCATTATTCATAATGGTACAGTTGTGTCTGGTGCTATTTCTTCTGCAAATGACTTCATCTAACATAAGTCTTATGATTGCTGGTGCAATGGGGACTCAAGTCCAAGATTCCTTGGTAGGTGTAAAGAAATTTATGACCTGGCTTTAAAATGCTGACAAAGTTGCTGTATATGGCTTATGAAAATAAGTTCAAATTTTTTTTTGCTTATTTCTTCTTGATATGATATTCCCTGTGGTAAGAGACAGTGGCAATAGCAGGGGTTATCAATTTCCAGTGTACATGCTGATGCCAAATATTTGGAGTTTTTCTGAAAAGAACTCAGCATAAAAAATCAACGCAGTTTCTTTTCATGGAGCAACTTTTTTTTTTTTGGACTTGAAATAAGCTGTATTATTTGTACTTAACCAATAATGATAGCAGAAGTACACTGCTTTAAGACATTAAAAAGAGATATTTGAGTGCGTGTGCTTTCTACTGAAAGCATTCCTTTTATATAGAGGATGGTGCTTATTGTAGACAAGTTCTTATTTGGAATTGCAAGAGAGACGAAGAGTTTTGATGTTAAAACCAGCATTTTATTAATTTTAAAATGCTCAAAGTTCCTCTAGAAATGGTGCTACAAAGGAACAATTAGATAGAAAGGCTCTACGTTTTGTATAACCTAGACTTCATTCCTATACATCATTAGAACATTTATCTTAAGGACAAAAGACAATCAGATAGAAGTCGTAAAACAAAGAATAGTTGTTACAGTGTGACTACTACTGAGCTGAAGGTACTAGGTATTAATTAGTTGAATTTATAATATTGTACTACCGGCCTGCAAGTCTCTCTTCTGCGCGTTTTCCTCTGGCGTTGCTCTCTCAACCATTCCATTTCAAACTAAAAGTGCTCTCTGTACTCACGTGAAGTAAATTTGCAATTTTTCTGATTTTTTGGGTTGTTTAAGTTAGTAGGTGAATATACATACTAATATGTTGATTTAATTTTCTTGTTTAGAATTATTATTTTTCGCAACTAACTTGGGATCACGATGGTGGGTGAAAGAGATATTGTGAGTGGTGGTTGCATATGAGAAGCTTGAAACTCTAGTTGACAATGGTATTGAGAACTCCACAGGGTCATCACATGATGCTTTCATGATGTGCAAGAGGTTGAAGCATGAAAAAGCAGTAGAAGATGACAAAATTTCGGTGGTTGCAGCTAGTGATATTACTGTTTTAGTCTAGTAATATTCATTTGAAAGTTTTCAAATTCAGATGTTTCTCAGTTTTTGAATTCTTAAGCTTGTTACCATTTTCTAGGTTCATTTATCCATCAAATACACTCTTATTTTATGGACATGAAGCTACATGATTTTCATTGGGATGATATGGATCCAACTTATTTTGGTGCTTTTTATGAATGATCATTATGCAGAAATTGTAACTTTTGGGGGACATATTTTGTCAAGTGGCTCTCGGATATGTGGCATGGAAGTTGGTACCGAAGCTTCTGAGAAGCATTGCTCGGGTTTTAGAAAAGTTCAAGAAAATATGAAAATGATACTAACACTACGAGTTACTTGAAGTAAGTTTTTAAATTCGTAACCTTTCTTTAATCTTGATTTAGAATGTTTTTCCTGTGTGCTGATGTTTATCTTCTTACTTTACATGTTTTCCTCCTGTAACGTAGCATCTATTAGACAAGGTGGGTTGCTCTGATGGTAAGCACCCTCCACTTCCAACCAAGAGGTTGTGAGTTCGAGTCACCCCAAGAGCAAGGTGGGGATTTCTTGGAGGGAAGGATGCTGAGGATCTATTGGAAACAGCCTCTCTACCCTAGGGTAGGGGTAAGGTCTGCGTACACACTACCCTCCCCAGACCCCACTTGTGGTACTGGGTTGTTGTTGTTGTTGTAACGTAGCATCTATACTTTTTCTCTATCATGGACTTGACTGTAGTTGAGATTCTTGAGAATGTACCTCTAACATGAGCTGTAGTTGACAGTTCTCATTATTCATAATGGTAGAATTGTGTGTGTTGCTATTTCTACAGTAAATGACTTCATCTAACATAATTCTTATGATTTCAGGAATAAGTGCGATGGGGACTCAAGTCCAAGATTTCTTGGTAGGTGTAAAAAACTTATGACCTGGCTTTTTCCACGTCTTCTTCCGAGATCTTTGACGACATTACCTTCTTTGGTTGACGAGCCATGTCATAAGTTGCATGGAGGCTAAAAAGAATATAGTACATCAGCATTACAACCGTACATATGCCAAACCTTATAAATGCCTGAGCTCCTAATGATCCCATGAGAAACAAGTTTATTGCAATTGAGAGGGATGGGAACCATGGGACCAGTGGGACTCCCCAAACTTTTGGTGTTCTTTCCTGTGGCAAAAGAACTGATATTGCCAAAGTTGCCAGGAACCAAAGGGGAACAGTTATTGTGTAGCCAAGCCAACCATTAGGGTTCAGTCCCCAGTAAGCAGAAGTTCCTATGGAAGATAGAATTATGACGTGTAAAAAAAAGGTTAGCTTCAAAAGATTCGTTTGGGGGGTGATACCTCTGACATAATATCTCCTCACAAGCAGAGCAACAGCCATCATCATCGATATAAGAAGGCTGCTTACGGATAACAAACTTGCCAAGACATCCAAACTTGAAAAGAAGGCTATACAGGCACTTGCAAGTCTGATCAATAGAGTTGCATTTATGGGAGTTCCTGTCTTTGGGTGAACAAGTGCAAACCATGGCGGAATCATGTGAACTCGTGCGATGTGAGTGGCGTAGCGTGCCTGCCCAATCGCTCCTACCAAAAGGACAGTGGTCATTCCCTTAAGAGCTCCAAGGGCTACCAGATATTTTGCCCATTTCATTCCCACGCTTTGAAATGCAACAGAGTAAGCGGCATTAGGGTCTATATCAGTATACTTCTGCATCATACTCAATGAAAGTGCCATCAAGCAATATATCACGGTGATAATTGACATTGACCCTAGCAATCCTAGTGGTATATCTTTTGATGGATTTTTTGTTTCCTCTGCCATGGTTGCAATGTTGTCAAAACCCCCGTATGCAAAATACACAATTGCTGCTGCAACAAAGATACCTTTGGCACCGTGTGGCATAAAGGGTGTCAAGTTTGAGCTATCGGCATGAGCAAATCCAGCAACTATGACAAATAAAATCACTATCATATTTACTGCGGATGCTATCCAGTTGAAATATGAAGTTCTTCTAGTGCTGCTTATTGCAATCATTGATGTAATTACTAGAACTGCAACAGCTATTGGATCTAATAAGTTGAACCCGTCTGCGAGGTTTGTATGTATGCGTAAAGAGTTCGGATGACGGTTTAAGAGAGTTGTAAAGTAAGAAGTCCAGGCTCTTGCTACTGCTGCACCTCCAGCAATAGATCCAAGGATTATGTTTCCTGCTGTGATAAAGGCCGCAAAGTCTCCCAGTTCTACTCTGATGTACGCAAATGACCCTCCTGCTACAGGAATTTCTACCGCAAACTCGGTGTAGCAGAAGACAGAGAGCATTGCTGAAATGCCAGAAGCCGCATAGGATAAAATTATAGCTGGTCCGGCGTGCTCGTGAGCTTCTTGGCCAGTGAGTACGAAGATGCCTGCTCCAATAACCGAGCCAAAGCCAAACCAAGTGAGGTCCCACCAACTAAGGCAACGTTTCATCTCGTTTTCACTTTGTTTCCTAAGCTCCCCAATCTCATCAGCGTCCTCTGAACGGCTTGCAACTCGGTCCTTGAATCTGGTAAATGTTTGTGATAGTGCTGATTGGTATGTGCTCCAATTCTGGAAAGACTCTTCTGGGAAGAAGTCTTGTTTGCTCCATCTCCAGTAACTTCTTGGTTGAATCTCATCTTCCATTTCACCAACGGAGTCTATTACTGTTATATTGTTTTAGGACTTGTTAAATGCTATAGAAGGCTAGCAATTACTAGCTCATATGGGACATCCATTGAACTGCTGTTTATAGGTTCATTTTCTTGATGAATGGACTCCCATATCTTCAATTATTGTTATTGATAAGGTTGACACTGGAACCTAGTGTCTACTGTCTGAACAAGTGTGCTAAATTCGTTATTTTTTGTTTTATGCTATATAGTCCAGGCAATGATAAAAATAGAGCCAATGGATAATTGGGCATGTGATGTATGATAGGTACTAGTTGAGTGAAATAGTTTGTATCTTCCTTGAAAACATCAACATTCTATGTTAGCTCCCTTGGCGTAACGTGGAGTACGTCTATGTAAGAAAAGAAGGCCAATATATCAATTCATCAGCCTGCAGCTAGAAAGAGTGACAGGCTGAATTTTTTGTCCTATATCACTTGCACTACTCCAGGATTTCGCTGATATTATTGGGATGACATCTACTTCCTCCTCTTGAGGATTTACTAGTGTTAATTTTCATTATTGAGCTCACTCGGATACTGTGTTATTATTAATTTTTGTTTTTTGACTGCAGATATGGTTATCTTCAAGAATAGCATCCTACTTGCTTAATCTTTTGAGAAACGCCAATATCTTTGTCCTAACCTAATAACTGATCTTGATCTGTAACTAATAAGCCACAGTTTGATACTTGAGAAAAGAAAACAAAAAAAGAACTTTTGTTAGTATAGACATTTGTGTAGTGCCAAACTTTGAATAAGTTAAAAGGAAAATTAGATCGAAGATTTTGATGGGTAGCCTTTTTAGCAATTCATATTATGCCATGCACCATCAGTCGTTTTCTCCAAAAGCAGGAGGAGAAACAAAGATGATAGCCTTTGTTCTTTAGATTGTTAGGATCAGTCCCGCAACTTAGGACAACACTTACTACGAGTGCTGCGAAAAGAAGGAAAAAAGAACTAGCGTGCGCACAGTGTAACAATAGCAATTCCTTCTTTAGAACCATTGATTAACATCTTTAATTGGTTCATTAGGATGTTTTAAATCATAGAACAGCCTGACCTTCCATGAAGAACTCTTCTCAACTCCAAAAAAGGTAAAAGAAAAGATACTAACAATTGAATGCATTTTCAATAGGTTGTTTGGTTCTATTCCCTCTCTATCCTATTCGATGGTTTTGAAAAGCAGCAGGAACGTTGGCAAAATCTATCCATGTCACTGAACTCTATGGTTGAACCGTGGTACTATAGCAGTGGGTATATCCCCATGCCTGAGGCAGTTAACATGCAGTGATCTCACCCAAAAAAAGGATGCAAGGTTAACGCATTATACCCATGATTTCCAAGCCTTGCGCATCTTGTTTGCAACATATCTGACTCCATGAACAGCACCAGCAGTCAATAAACCTGCAACAGCTTGCCTCGTGCTAGAAACCATAACCTTACGTCTAACTAGCCTCTTCATGCACTCAGCAGCCTCTTCTTTTGAACCAATCACTACTTGTTGCCTAACTCTACCTACAAGACAATATGGCATAAATGAAATGATCTGTTTTAGCTGAGGGAACTTTATAAAAGCTTATAATAAGAACTAAAATAATTACATAGAAGTGTCCTTTTTTTAGAAGTTCAAATATTTAGATGAGACAAACACACAATTCAACATGCTATTAAGATAGACAAAGATATCTCGAGTCTCACCATCACCCATTAACAAAAAATATTTCTGCGTACTTGACCCAAGAAAAGGATTGACACGTGAGAGTTACAAATGGAAAGTAACTAAACAAAAGTGTTCCTTAAATCTGAATGAACAGGCAATATTTTAAGACGATTTCCTTTCCAGAAATCCACTCTTTTTGCATTTGAACTTTGAAGTACGTACCAGAGTCGTCGAGAATCCTCTTTTCTCCAAGTTTCATGCCCATCTCACTTCTGATTGATGGAGGAAGAGAAGAAACTAAGGTGGAAGCAGCAGATAAATCACAATCCTGATTTTGATACACTAAAACATGTCAATCTTTGAGATTGACTTGATCTTGATTTTCCAATTCACATATTCTCGATAGAGGGTAACCAAAATCAGTCTCCTCAGATACATCAGAAAGAAAAAACGCGCTAATGTAGTCAAAGAATCTCATATAGATGTATTACTAAAAGCAATATGAAAAAGTCAAGAAAACACTCCAGGATCGAGAAGGACTCAATAACCAGAAAAGTGCACAAGTTACAATTATGTAAAACTACAAACTAATTTTCATGCAAGGAAACTAGTGACGTCCAAAGCTCTAATTGACAAGTCGTGCAAGCAAATGACTTTGCAGCTATTTGAAAAACGTGTAGAATAGAAAGACTAACATCTCTGATAACAGAAGTTACAATTCAAGGCCAGAAAATTAGTATTAAAAATGGAAAGTAATGGGCAACAACATAGGTGTCCTGTCAGCATGACTCATGCTGTATATTCTTGATTACCCATTGACACAATACTGATTTTTAATGCTTCAGAAGACATGTTTTATAGCGGATATTGATAAGTGCACATATTAAGACACATATAGATTACAAAAGATTTTTTTTTCTTGATCAGGTAAGAAATTACCTGATCAAAAGATTACAAAAGATTTATCAGCATCATTCAGCAGAATTAACCATGAAAGGAAGCAACTAGAGATAAAGCTTTAGAAGGAGAGAGACCTGAAATATGTTTACTTGCTTATCACCAGCTGATGAAAATCGCAACAAGTTCTTAGCCGCATATTCTTCCAGAGATGGCTTATACATTTTCTCAAATAAATGATATTGTCCTTTTACAATTTTGTTGACCTGGATCAATATGCAGTGAAGAAATTCATGTCCACAGAATGGAAGAATCAGTTCAATCACTTAATGTGGCATGAAAATAGCATATGCACTATCGTATACTATGCTAAAAGTTGGGATTGGAATTCTAGTCCAAAACACGTACCCTGTAGATAAGATAACATACACATTTTCAATATAACTTAATTGATCTGCTGGAAATAATATCAACTATAAAATTGAGAAATTACCCATTTACATCTAAAACTTACACGTAAAGTGATGCTTTCATGTGGTACAGTTAGGGCCACAAAAATCTAAAACTTAGGCTCCACTCAAGTCTCAACTCTACCTTATTTTTGTCCTCTGCAAAAAGCATACGCAAGTCACCCATATATGAGAGGCTACAGATTTTGGCATATAAATCTTCCTGCATAAACACCAAATTCCAAGTGGCATGTGTTATGTGCCTGTACTAATTGACAAGAAATGAATAAAGAGACGAACCTCTGTGAATTTTGATGGCAAAAGGAGAAGAGCGGCAGAAGTTGCAGCTTTTAGGTTCACAGTGTTCACATTTTCTACATCCAAGTTATCCACAAGAATGTTCACCTGAGTTAGAAGTAAACATAAGTTATGACTGAAAGACAGTCACCAGGCTCACCACTAGAAGCAAAAAGGAAACCAACAAATAAATCCAGAAAGTTATGGTTGAGTATGAAACTAAGGTAGGTTGAAGTATATCAGTTGAATGCATCACAGAATATAATCCAAAGAAATCAGACAAAGCCTTTCTATATTTTCAATCCACAGTAGACTTAAGACTCTCTCAGGACGCACATTAGTTAAGCCATGACTGCCCAACTAGAGTGCACAGAAATGCTATAAAAGTTAAATAATAGGTGCTAAGCCCCAAGCCACTATGATTAAGGAGGAAACAAAAACCAGACGGGGTAGGGTATGTAGGTTCCGCAATTAGTTGCAAATTATGATGCTATATAGAGCTTTGGCGGTCAAATGTCAAGTTTGTTCAAGTCTAAAATCTTTGAGCAGACATACACAGAAGAAAACAAAGCATCTCAATCGAATATTTTTCAACAGAAATTCTTCTTTTTGACACTCATAAGAAATGTCTGAGTGAATAGCTCATGTTGGGTGTATCTCTGATAGTACAAGTTAACCACTCACTGAACTTTTCACTTCTCGTGATTGAATGGGGTTTCCATCTTCAGGTCAATACAAGAGAGACGGAGACAGGGACAGAGAGAGAGAGAGATTAAAAGCTAACAGTGGTGTGCCATCAAAAATCAAAAGCACGTGCCAATTTGTTTTGTATGAAAATGCAGGCTGAGATATTTAAGTTTCAAGTACAGAACCGGTCATATCATGATATACTTTAGCAAATACCTAGGCGTCCACTAATTTAGCATCGATTCAAAATAGTAGTATTTTTTTTTTGGGATGAAGTTCTACATAGGATTATAACACAAAATATATTATGATAAATTTTTATTCTTTTGGTCTCTAGGCAACTTGAAGGTGAGATGGTAAGGCTAAGAGAACACACAAGAACTCATGGATATTACCTTGATCAACTTAAGTTTATTTAACCGCCAAATAGGAGTAAAAACATATTACCAAGTTTTCTAACTTTTGTTATACTAAGAATAAGCTGACATTTCCTAAATGATGATTCTTTGCTACTTTAAGTTACAAGTATTTATAGCGAGTCGGGGGAGTTACAATCATTGATAAAGACCTAACTTAATACCATCATTTTTATCAAATACAGTTAAAACAGTAAATAAGATTAACTTGACTTGTCGGTACTACGATAATGATTAAGAGGCACAAGAGGATTACAAAAAAATCTGACCAACTTAAGTTCATTCATCCCGTTCTTTCATCAATGAACTAATACTGCAATTGAAATCCATCAAATATGCTATTTAAATAGCACTTTAGAACAAGCCATACGGGTTTCTGCAGACGACCGCTGAGATAGAACCTCTCCCATCCCAATATGTCTTGAATCAAGTCATGCATCCGAACAACTCCGTACTTGAACATCTGAAAAAATATCTCAATGTGAAATTTCTGATGTGTTAACAAAAAAGTGCATCTTTGTTAAATGGTCAATACCTTGTTGTTGCAAGACACAAATGGGTTGAAGTGTACGCCAACACCAATGTCATTTGCAATATCAGTTATCTGATCAAGTGCATAGTGAATTGTTCTTTAGTACAAAAAATATATATGAAGTTGTGAAAGAATGAGTGGAAGTAAAGTAAATTCAAGAAAGGAAAAAGCACCATCCTTGCTCCACCAAGGTGAACGAGCCATGAAGCATAGTGATCCTTGTTCAATTTTAGATTCTGCATAGTAGAATGACGTTAGATTTTGACATCAAAGATGGCCGAGAATTGCTAAAAATTGAGCAATTTACCTCAGAATGCCACTGCTTAGGATCAGCTACTCCAATAATGTAATCTATCATAGATGTCTACCAATGAAGTTGTTAGTAATGCACTATTGCAGCATGCTACAGAACTTCTTGATCAAACAAAACCATAAGTGGAGTGACTAAAGATGCATTCATTATCAAGTTAACACTTTAAAGAAGAAAATCACATCTTTGATATCAGAGAAAGAAGAAGTATAAAAAAACCTCATCTTTATTGTTGGGATGGAGTTTGGAACCATATATACAGCAGAACTCAATAGGGGGTAGAATTTCAAGCAAACTCCCTAACTCAGCTTTATCCTGACCCACCATTTCTGCATTAACATTTCAAAACAAAAACAAAAACCATGTAATAAGTTACATGCAGATGTATGTATAATAGGAGCTGTCACACCTCCTTTTTCCCGAAGGGGCAGGGGAGTTTTTCCAATTAAAGTGACATTATTCGATATGGGATTATTTATTTAATTTCAGAGTCGCCACTTGGAATAGTTTATGGTTTATTTAAAAATCCAAATCGAGAAAATTTTGACTCCGTTTAAAGTCTGCGAAAACCAGAAGACGGGGTAAGGAATTCTGTTAACCCGGGAGAAGGTGTGAGTTAGCACGGTCGCTCAACTATTAATAATTGACCTAATTATCTGATTTAATACATATTTGAAACTTATTGCATTTTAAACTTTTGACCGCTTTTATTTAATCAATTAACCACTTTTAGTATTTATGGAGTTTATTTGAATAAGTTGCGATGCCGCGCACTCGTTGTTTTTGTACATATCGAAAACCGCGCCGTGTGAAACGCACCCACGACTTACAGCATGTTCATTTTTATTATTGTTCGAAATTATGGTCGGGTCACATGAAATGCACACCCGAATGGGATTTACGTATCGTGACCATGCCACGGGAGCCGTACCTATAGCCACGATAATTTATTAATCGCGCCTAAAGCAAACTACGATGTTCATGATTTTTCCAAAAAAACTAATTTGAGATTACCGTAAAAGTCCGCGAGTTATAGAATTTGTTTGAACAAGTCGCGATGTCGCGCACTCATTTGTTTTTGTACATATTGTGAATCACGCCGCGTGAAACGCACCCGCGATTTACAACATGTTTATTATTAAGTTTTGAAGTTGTGGTCAAGTCGCGTGAAACGCGCACTCAAATGTATCATGACTATGCCACGGGAACCGTACCTATAGTCACGATGTTTTATTATAAACCGTGCCTAAAGTGACTAGCGCATTTTTGAACCATTTTTCCCTAAGTGAAACAGATAGTGTAAGACAATGGACAACCACTCGAGGCAAAGAGAAATATGGACGGCCAAACATAATTCCTTTAACATGCAACAAAAAAATTCCATCATGCTAAGTATTTTGAAACGAGATTGTTATTTTTTTAAAACTTTTGTAACCCATAACATTTTAAGTGTTGTCTTTCCTTATCCCTTTCTGTAATATACTCAGCCAATTTATGCATTCACCACTTCGACAGAGATCAACTCAATAAAGCAATACGACTACATAGAATTCAATTGCAACTATTGTACATGGACTAGACCATTCTTCAGACTATAAGGACATCAAGCATTAACAGGTTATTGTAATTATAGTTAATCGGCATGATTGATGTAGTTGTTAACTTCATCTTAAAACTGATCATTTTTTCACAATTTTTAACTATTATTTTCCTGATATTCCCTAGATACCACTTTTACATGATACTTTCTTATTTTTTTGCGACATATATGATGTTTCTCACTCAGCCTGGAAGAACCTTACATTAAGAAGCAAAAGAGTTAAAACACACACACAAAAAAATCACAAAACACTCTTAACAGTTAAAAAAAAAATAAAGTTACAAAATGCATACACAGAATTCATAGACAGCAAAATGTGATGGATCTGTGATATAGACGAACAACAATAGAAATATTACCTGAAAATGGAACCTCTGTTTTTGGTGAAATATAAAATTCTGCTCTGAAATAAGAATCTTTTATAGATGAAGATCTTCTATTGCTGAAATTTTCCAATGTTTACAACGAAGAGGATCTTCAAATTAATGTACAAAATCAACCGTGACCAGGACCTAGACCACGAACCTTCACCGGCGAATTTCGTCCACGACCTCGACTCAAACGGACCTCTCAATTTCGAACTCCAAACAAACGGACTTCGACGATTAGAGGTGTCGCCGCCGCAGAAAACGCCGGAAGCGAAATCCTGGGTGAATTTGATAAAGGGTTTTAGCTTGTCCACAACTGAAACTGCTACTTCCGTTTTTCTAAAGCCTGTGGGTTAACAATGTGTTACACAAAGAGGAAGAAATCGTGTTTCTGGCTTTTCAATGGTAGCCTTGTTTGTGAGTTTTGCTTTACTCTGTTTTCTTCTTTTGCCTCTCTAAATTGCTCTCTCCCTATCATATGTGTGTGTGTGGGATTCAAGACTCAAAATGAGGGGAACGGCTGCTGAAGCTTTTCCTCTTTATCTATGCGTATGTGTTTTCAATTTTTGAGAAAAGGAGAATGATGATTCTCTGAAAGGGTGGGGACGCCCTTCTTCACTTTAGGGGCTATGATTAAGGGGAAGGGTTTAGGGGCTATGATTAAGAGGAAGGGTTTGATGGGTGAGAAAATGGTTTGGGCTAAGAGATTGGGGAGAAAGGGTTGTTGGGCAACTAAAATCCGAAATGAGCTTGGCCAAATTCAATTTTTCTAGTTGAACAAAAATAAAAATACAAAAATTTACTAATTAATTTAAGTTAATAAGAATAAATTATCAAAGTGAACTATATATAAAAACGAAAATATTTTTGTTATTTTTTAAATGTTATAAATATTATAAAATACTAATAAGCTTAAAAAACGTTATAAAACTAGTTTTGTATTTTTAAACTTATGTTTTAAAATTAAAATTAAAATTAAAAGTTGGTTGGAATCCTATTAGAATAAACAATAAATAAATATTTTTAAAAATTGTACGGGTCAAAAATTCCGTGCTTATATGAGTAAAATCTTGAAATATTTGAGTGGAATTTCATAAAACATTTGGGAGGCATGCACGACCGAATAAAGTACTTATAAGAACAAGAGAGACACAAAAAACCAATTTATTTATTGAATCAAAGCAACCTTTAAATACAAGAGTGACAAATCAATTCCATAAACTAACTCCTCTGGAAGAGGAGGACTAAACTACTTGCTAAACAAACTCATTGAATAAAGAGATTTATTTGAGAAAATAAAGGAGTAACAAAATCCTAACTACTAGCTAAAGACTTGGTCAAAGCAATAAAGAAAGTAGTAAAGTAGTTGATGGTTAGCTTATGCTCTAATACGCCCCCCTCGAGTTAGGCAGTGTGTAACTATGCCTAGCTTGAATAAGTGTCTGTCAAAGGCTGGCTTTGGTAGCGCTTTGGTGAGGGTATATGCGAGTTGATCTGCAGTATGAATATGAACAATGCGAACTTGATTCTGTTGGGCTTGCTTGCGAACAAAGTGAAAGTTCACCGCTATGTGTTTCATGCGGCTATGGAAGATTGGATTTTCGCATAAATAAGTTGCACCAACATTGTCACAATAAATGGTTGGTGCTTGTGGAATTGAAACATGTAGTTCATTTAGCAGATTCGTCACCTAATTTGTTTCAGCAAGTGCACTTGCAACCGCTCGATACTCTGTTTCGGTTGATGAGCGAGCAACTGTTCTTTGTTTCCTAGATGACCAACTCATAGGATTTTGGCCAAAAACAGTATGTAACCAGTAGTGGAGGCTCGATCACTCACATATCCAGCCCAATCCGCATCAGAATACATGTGTAGCTTGAAATCATTATCTCTTTGGATGCGAAGACCAAACTGAATTGTTCCTTGAAGATACCTGAGTACTCGTTTGAGTGCTTTCTAATGTAGTTGAGATGGGGAGTGCATAAATTGAGACAATTTGTTCACTGAGAAACTTATGTCTGGACGAGTGAAAGACAAGTATTGTAGTTTTCCAAGAACTCTCTTGTAGCGAGTGGCATCAGTTGGTTCCGCTTCATCATTTTGTTGAAGCACTTCACTGGAACTCATTGGAGTTTTTGCGAAATTGCAGTCTTTCATATTTTCTTCAGAGAGGACTTCACTGATATAATTGGATTGTTATAGAGTAATTCCATCTGCAACACGAAGCACCTCAACTCCGAGAAAAAAGTTAAGGTTTCCGAGATCCTTAATGGAAAAACGACCAGTAATACAATATATAGCCTGATTTACATATGAGCTATGGCTACCTG
Organism: Nicotiana undulata; assembly: GCA_005239495.1. Lineage (NCBI taxonomy): Eukaryota > Viridiplantae > Streptophyta > Magnoliopsida > Solanales > Solanaceae > Nicotiana > Nicotiana undulata. Next base: position 138,666 of record ML281103.1, on the reverse strand, counting down.
TGATGATGATATCGTCGACATATACCAGCACATACAACACGTTGTTCGACACTTTGCGAATGAAAAGTGATGCATTAGATTCGGACTTGACAAATCCCAAATAAAGAAGGAACGTCTTAAGTTCATTGTACCAGGCCCGAGGAGCTTGCTTGAGTCCGTATATAGCTTTCTTTAGGCGACATATATGTGAGAGGAACTGCTCGTCTTCAAAACCCAGAGGTTGGACCATGTAGACTTCTTCTTCTAGGTGACCCTGGGAGAACGCGTTGTTGACATCAAGCTGACGTATGGGCCAATTCTGCTGGACAACAATCAAAAGCACCAAGCACACAGTAGTCGATTTGACTACCGGACTAAATGTAGCGTGAAAGTCAATTCCAGGGCGTTGTGTAAACCTCTTTGCAACAAGACGAGCCTTGTAGCGATCGATTGTCCCATCACCTTTTCTCTTTAACATGTATAACCACTTGCAAGAAACAATATTTTTTGTGGGGTCATGTGGTACCAATTCCCATGTCTGATTATTCAATAACGTATCAAATTCACTTTTCATTGCTCTTTGCCACTCTGGGTGTTTGTTAGCTTATTTAAAACTGGTAGGGATGATGGTGGGGGATAAGTGAACCATGAAGTCAAGGATTGTTTTCGGTTTGTGAATGTTGTTTTGTGAACGAGTCACAACACGATTTGGAGGAGGGAGATAAGGTTGTTGTGGTTCTGTGACTGGAAATGGTTCGAGGGAAGGTTGTGAGGGTTGCAGGACTGAGGTGAATGTTTGTTGAGAATATATAGGTGTTGAGGAAGGGGGTAGTGATAATGTACGTAGTGATTGTGCAGGAGAGGAGACATTTGAATTTCTTGGGATAACTGTTGGGGATGGAAATGGGGGATAAGATTGGGTATCATTAAGATCAGGAGGAACAACAGAATTTGTAGGAGGAGAAGTAGAAGACATACCTGTAGTTGCATATTCTGTTGGAGCACAGGCAGAGGATACAATGTCCTTTTGAGCACTGGTTTCTGTATTTGAGATAAGTATAGGGTTGGGTAATTCACTTATTATAGGAGAAGAAAAAATAGGAGATTTTGTTGGGTTAGTTTCAGTTAGGTTATCCCATGCAAGAGTTTTAAAATTTTAAAAAATATTTGAAAAGATATTCTGAAAAGGAAAATTATGTTCAAATTTTTTTACATCTCTAGATAAATATATTTTGGAAGATTTCAGATCAAAACATTGATGACAATAATAATTTAAAGAATAACCTAAATAAACACAAGGTGTTGACCGTGGCTCTAATTTATTTTTTGAATAGGGTTTGAGTCAGGGATAACAGAGACATCCGAAATGTTTTAAAGAATTATAATCTGGATCGTTACCAAACAATATTTGAAAAGGTGATTTATTTTGTAAAAGTGAGGTTGGCAAGCGATTTATGAGATACACCGCATGTTGACAAGCAAATGACCAAAGAGTCGGTGGAAGCGAAGCTTCATGAAGTAAAGTTCTTGTCGTTTCAATAATATGTCTGTGACGTCGTTCGGCAAGAGCGACTCTTTGGGGGGGGGGGGGGGGTATGGGGGGTATAAAAGATATTCAATACCCTGAGAACTTAGGTATGGATCAAGACTCTATATTCTCCACCACCATCAGTATAGATAGAAAGAATTTTTGTATTGAAACGACGTTCCATTAATGCTTGATAATTTTTGAAAANGGGGGGGGGGGGGTTTGGGGGGGGGGGGGGGTGTATGGGGGGTATAAAAGATATTCAATACCCTGAGAACTTAGGTATGGATCAAGACTCTATATTCTCCACCACCATCAGTATAGATAGAAAGAATTTTTGTATTGAAACGACGTTCCATTAATGCTTGATAATTTTTGAAAAGGTCTTTAACCTCACTTTTATTTTTTAATGTATATAGCCAAGTATATTTGGTGTATTGATCAACAAAAATGCAGTAATATGATTTTTTGTCCATCGATAAAACCGGAGGACCCCATAAATCACTAAATATTGTTTGAAACGGTTTGGTACTTGATAAAGTAAGATTCTGAAAAGGATTGCGATGAGCCTTATTCGATGAACAAGAATTACAAACTAAAAATTTGTCTCACAAGCAAGGTGGCGAGAATTTATTCAAAACAAAATTTAAAGCACTTGCATGCAGATGACCCAATCGGCGATGCCAGGTGAAGATGGATGTATTGGTGTAGGCCAAATGCGCTTTAGGGGAAGATATGGAAGGTGAGGTTGGCCACTCATAGAGACCGTCTCTACTCCGACCGTGCACCAACGGATTCCACGTTTCCAGGTCCTTCACAGGAAAATGAAATGGAAAGAATTCAATAGAGGATAGGTTATCTTGACAAAATTTAGAGACGGAGAGTAAGTTGCGTTTAATGCTAGGAGCACAGAGAGTGTTAGAGAGTTTAAAAGCATTATTTGATGCATGTAATTGAGTTAAACCAGTGTGAGTTATTGGTATTTTGTTACCATCTCCCATGGAGACCTTCTCCATGCCGTTGTATTCCTGTAAGTCGTGAGGATTATCAGTTATGTGGTGAGATGCTCCAGAGTCGAGAATCTAGGGATTTGCAGATGCGTGCATTCTCGAAACATAGTTGGCCTTGGCCTCAAAACGATTGTGAGATCTGGATCTGCGTACACTTGCAACATGACTTGGTTTGTTTCACAACTAGCAGCGAACACCATCATAAGAGTTGTTGGTGTTCAAAGATCGCCCCTGATTTTGTGAATTGAAGCGATTGTTGTATCGCCATTGTTGGTTGTTGCGATTGTTATTGTTGGAGCGACGATTGTTGCGATTGTTGGAGTTTCCAGATTTGTTGAATGTAGCAGCAACATCAGTAATTTGGCTAGGAGATTTCTTTGAATCTTCATGTCTAAGGAAAAGCTCATGATCAAGAAGCTTCTCATAGAGTTCTTCATACGTAACAATGGAGCCACGAGCACGAATTGCAGCATAAATCTCACGAAACTGTGGTCCTAGACTACTCAGGATCTTAACAATGAGTTCAAAGTTTGTCATAGGGGCACCAGCAGTAGAGAGTTCATCAGCCATGGATCGAATATTTTGCAAATATTCAGTAACTGGTTGGGAGTCCTTTGTGAGTCGCGCAAGTCGATCGCGAAGGCTGAAAATTCTGGTTTGGGACTTGTTAGCATATGCAGTGTGCAATGCATCCCAAGCTTTTTGTGTTGAGTAAGCAACTGCAACAGTAGTGGCAATTGTTGGATCAACAGATGCCATACGTGTATTTTGAATGAGTTGGTCTTGACGAAACCAAAGAGCAAATGCAGGATTGACACTAAGGACTGTGCCATTTGTGATAGTGCGAGATGGGGCAAAAGTAGATCCATCTAGATGACCATAAAGATCATGACCATGCATAAGCATGGAATATTGCGCCTTCCAAGTTGCAAAGTTGTGGATGCCTTGTAATTTTATTGGCGATTGTGATGCAGGATTAAATTGGACGACTATCACACCACTATTGTTATCAGCATTAACAAAACCAGTAGTGTTGGTCATTTGTGGAGGGTGGGTGGGAGAGAAAAAAAAGAGAGGATCTTACTCGTTAGAGTTTGTTGAGGCTCTGATACCATATAAGAACAAGAGAGACACAAAAAGCTAATTTATTTATTGAATCAAAGCAACCTTTAAATACAAGAGTGACAAACCAATTCCCTAAACTAACTCCCCTGGAATAGGAGGACGAAACTACTTGCTAAACAAACTCCTTGAATAAGGAGATTTATTTGAGAAAATAAAGGAGTAACAAAATCCTAACTACTAGCTAAAGACTTGGTCAAAGCAATAAAGAAAGTAGTAAAGTAGCTGATGATTAGCTTATGCTCTAATAATATTCAACAGATCTTTGTCTTTTACTATTTTCTACTTACTGATCACTACAGAGGTACAAATTCGAATCCCTTGACAAGCTCTTCTATCAATTTGGTAAATCTTTGATTCTTTTTTATTTATTTTTATTTTTATAAAATTTCCTGGGTTTTTTCAAGGGTTTAAGGAGGAGGTGGGTTATTGGGTCTACCATTGAAGAAGAAGCAACAACTCCAAGTCAAACATGAGTCAAAGCCCGTATCTGATAATTTTGGTTGGGCTCAGCCGAAGCACTCCTTATTCTATCCTGGTCTTGGACTATAGCCCACCAAGTTTCTCTCCTCTTCACTTTCCTGATATTAGTTCTTATCTTATAAGCAGTTAGAAATAAGATAAACTGGCTTTTTTGTTGTGAAAATGACACTATATAGCTGCTCTCAAAATGACAGGCTTGGAAAAGGTCCTGAAATACCCCTATACTATTAGAAATCGTTTAAAATTACTCTTTGTTATACAATTGGCTCAAAAAAGCCCCTGCCGTCTTACTATTGAAACACATATACCCCTAATTTGATAGACTAGACACGCGACACTCATCCAAGGATATTGGTCCATCCGGACTTAAATTAAACATGACCCGCCCGATTACCCGATGTCCGACCCATAAAGTTTGACCCTCTCCCCCTTTCCATCTAACACCACCATCTTTTTTTAATACCAAGGATTTCATCAATAAACAATCACAAACTCACAATAGAGATTCGAGCATATGACAATTATACTCAACAAGGAGCTCAAAATTAGTAAAGGGACAACAATGTCGGTGATGCCCAAATTTAGAAGCTAAGAGAGCTTCTCAAATTAGCACAACTAGGGGTGTTCAAACCGATCTGGAAAACCACACCAAACCGATTAAAAACCCGACTAGGTTTGGTATTGAGTAAAAAAATCCGAACCAAATCGATATATAAATATTAAAATTATATATATATATATATATATATATATATATATATATATATATATATATAAAGACTTTATATTGAATTTTCTTTAAAAAATGTAGAATATTTGGGATCCTCGCATGTGTTAACCTTGAAAGCGTACATTGATGTAAAATTATTGATAGATGACGAAGAAAATAACTACCATGTGTTACTACAAAATTCTCCCATTGGAATATTTTAATAGATCATATGTTTGTCAATTTTTCAATATTTACTAAACATATTTTCACTTATCAAAATTTTACCTATAACTTTAACAAAGTAAGATTCGAATAATATTAACAAAAAATCTGAAAACCCGACAAAACCGAACCAATCCAAATCGATATAGTTGGTTTGGTTTGGTTTTGACAAAAAATGAACCAACCCGGTCCATGTACACCCCTGAGCACAACCACCAGCCAAACAGTACAATAGTTCCAGAAACACCACCACCAAACCAAGGCCACATGTAAGCACTCTCCGGTCAATAGTCAATAGCTAATAAAACAAAATATACAAGATATTAAAATTTTTTGCCCTCATAAAAAAATGGTAACAAGGACAATATTATTTCTATATAAACGGAAAGTGGGTGGATAACATAAAAGGCACCAGAGCTTACTCTTTCCCGTCAATCGATTTCGAATTCAGATCTACCTCAAGGATATGAGCAACTACTATTCCCACAAAATGGGTTTCACAAATTTCAAAAGTTCGATCCCAGGATTTTCATACTTTAACTATAGTACAAAGGCATAAAATTTAGATTTCAGAATAATATTTAAGTTCAGATTTCAGAAATTATTTAAACCTAAAGACACTCCAAGCTTCACTCCGAAAAGTTTCTCCTTAAAAAGTAATTGATAGAGAAATAGAAAAGAAATGTGGGAGAAGGTGTGGCAGTGAACAAAATTTAGAAAGTGGGTTTTAGAGGGAGCGGGGAAGACGTCAAGAGTATGAGGTGGGGGGGGGGGGCGGAGAAGAAGGGTACTATAGGGTGGGTTGGGTTGTGAGTATTTTATACTATATGGTCTTTCTTTAATTGAAGGGCACAATAGGGTGTCTCGGGCAGCGGGTAATCGGGCGGGTCACGTCTAATTTAAGATCAGACGAACTAAAAGCTCTGAATGAGTGCCATGTGTCAAGTCCGTCAAGTTAGGGATACATTTGTCTCGATAATAAGAAGGTAAGGATTTTTCAGAACCAATGGTATATTGGAGGGTGATTTTAAACAATTTCTAATAGTAATGTAACGACCCGACCAGTCGTTTTATGTTCTAGGACCCCGTGCCCCTAAATGATACTTCTCGTAGTTGATTTTACTGATTTATGACTTGCAGGGACGGGTGGTTCGAGGTTTGGAGGAGTTTGGGGTGGTATAGGAACACTTAGTTCTTTAAGGTTGGCCTTAAAGGCCAAGTTTGACTTCGGCCAACATTTTTAGTAAACAACCTCAGAATCAAGATTTGAAGGTTCCGATAGGTTCGTATGATGATTTTGGACTTGGGCATATGTTCGGAACGGGTTTTGGATGACCCGGGAGCGGTTCAGTGCCAAATAGTTAAATAAGATTCCTTAAGTTAAAAAATAGAGGTTTGGAACGTGTTTTGTGTTATCGAGGTCCAAACGGAATTCCGAGAACGGTAATAGTTCCGTTATGTCAATTATGACTTACTCACAAAATTTGGTGTCATTCCGAGTAGTATAGGTATGTTTCGGCATGTTGAAAGTGGATTCAAGAACTTGAAGTTTAAAGTTTGATTCAATTTGGTTTTGGGGTCAGATTCTTAGTTTCGTTGTTGTTTTTCGCGTTCCGAGAATTCGAGCAAGTTTGTATCATGAATACAGACATGTCAGTGCCTTTGGACGGGGTCCCGGAGGCTCAGGTGAGTTTCAGACTCCTCGGAGCTAAATGCTAAAAACCAGATTTTGCCCAGTCTAGTTTCCTTCTATGCGTTCGCGGGTGTACTCAGGCGTTCGCGTAGAAGGAGTTGGGCAGGGGTGAAAAATACCCTATGCATTCGCATAGGCTCGTTGCGTTCGCATAGGGTAAGTCTAGGCCGGCTGGATTTTGTTCTACGCGGTCGCACCCTCCCACCGCGTTCGCGTAGGTCTAGCCCGGCTAGCCTCCTTGTTCGCGAGACCTCCTCCGCGTTTGCATAGCAAGTCCATCAGGGGGGGGGGAGGGCTGGACATTGGCCTCCGCGAATGCACTCCCCCTGCCGCGTTCGCATATAAGGGGGCAGCTGGGCAGTAACTAGAAAATTGAGACTTAGTCTCTTTTTGAACCATTTTCTTTCACCTTGGGCGATTTGGGGAGCTTGCAAAGGAGAGATTCGACCTAGAAATTGTAAGGTAAGTAATTCCTACCATAAAGGGAGTTTAATACTTGAATTCATGGGTAGATTAACACATTAAATTAGTAGAAATCATGGGTTTAGAGTAAAACCTAGGGTTTCGATAAAAATTGAGAATTTACCAAGGAATTAGTTATGAAATCATGCAAAAATTATATAATATTGATCCTTAGGTTATGGGTGATTATTTTCCTTGAAAATTCCCGGAATCCGAGCATGTGGGCCCGGGGGTGTATTTTGGGATTTTGCAAATTAGGTTGAAATAATCATTTAAATAGGGGAATTTTGGACTTTTGAGCTTAGATTGATTTATTTATGTGATGTTTGGCTAGTTTCGAGTCTTCGGGCGACGATTTTGGAGTTTTGAGCGCGTTCTTGATCAGGAAAGTAGTCTTGACACGAGGTAAGTCTCCTTTCTAACCTTGTAAGAGGGAATTGTCCCCGTAGGTTATAACGAATTATATGCTATTATTTGTGGGGACTACGCACACACGAAGTGACGAGAGTCCGTGCGTAGCTACTATTATGTTATGTCAGGTAGTGTAGGATTCACAAGCATGCTTTATGTGCCGTATTTATAATCTTAGCGATAATTTAGGTTACCGAATATCATGGAATTATTAAGTGAACATCTAGAAGGTTACATCTCACAATTTAAATTATTTGTCCTTCTTTGTAAGAATATTCTCTACTAAGTTCCTGATTTTCTGTTAATTATGTGTATATATTCGGGCACCCGCGTCGCATGTTCGATTCGTGAGCGGTGTAATAGATGCATCTATGGTTCGATCCGTTCGACCCTTCGGCAGTGCACATTTATTATTGCATCGTATCGGCCGTACGTTCACGGCATGTTATGTGTTTGTTAATGGTTTGGTGTTTCTGTGGTTATTTACCTGTTGAATATCCTGAAAAATGAAATTAGTAATCTGTACGATAGAGGACTTGACACATAAAGGTAATTGTAAGGAAATTTGATGCTCCTATCTTTATCATTTATTTATAAATGTCATTCTTGCTTAGTCTTATATTTAAAAACATATTATTTTGGCCCTAGTAAGTGTCACGTCGACCTCTCGTCACTACTTCTTCGAGATTAGGCGGGATACTTACTAGGTACATATTGTTTATGTATTCATGCTACGCTCTGTACTTAATTGTACAGGTTCTGAGGCAGGTGCATCTGGGTATCAGACCAGAGCTCGTTCCTGATTTATACCGGGTCGAGGCTTCACGGTGAGCTGCTTCTCCTGACGACTTCCAGCAACACTTTGGAGATTTTCCTTTTGCTATTTCTGTCTATATTTTTCTCAAACAGTAGGACAGACTTTTATTCCTTTTGATAATACTCTACTAGATGCCTGTAGACTTGTGATACTAGTTCCTGGCACACACGTTAGTAGACCATTCTTTTGGGATGTATTTATTAAATTATGACTCTTTTGGTTATTCTACTTAAAATTTCCTAAGTTATATGTTATTACCGAATGTCATAAATTTACTCTAATTAAATGTTGGGAAATGTTTGGTAAAATGAATGAAACTCACCAGTAGATAAATGTTGGCTTGCCTGACAACGATGTTGGGCGCCATCGCGACCTGGGTTAGGATTTGGGTCGTGACAACATGGTATCAGAGCTCTAGGTTCACGTAGGTCTCACAAGTTACGGGCGAACCCAATAGAGTCTTGCGGATCGGTACAGAGACGTCTGTATCTATCTTCGGGAGGCTGTAGGGTGTTAGGAAATCTCTCTTTATTCATCTTCTATCGTGCAGTTGATGGTATACTAAAACTCACTCTTCTATTCTCTCACAGATGGTGAGGACGCGCGTAGCCGACGTTCCGGACCTGGGAAGGGCCGCTACCCCTGTCGTCAGAGGCCGTGGCAGAGGTCGCGGGAGTGCACTGGCCCGAGGTAGGGGACGAGGGCATCCCAAATCTGATCCAGTTGCACCGCCAATGGATCCAGCAGAGGATCCATCACTGAGGAGCAGGGCAAGGTGCCCGCAGCAGATCATGCCCCGTTGGACTTCATGACGGCACCGGGATTTCAGGAGGTCATGGGCCATATGATGCGGTTCATGGACACCATGACTCAAGCCGGTTTATTTCCAGCGGACCCGGCCACATCTCAGGCAGGAGGGGGAGCATAGACCCCTACTATCAGACCCCGGGTACACTGCCCGTGGGCGGGGTCCAGCCAGTAGCAGCAGCACCTGAGCCCAGACCAGCTGCGGACGGCGATCTGCAGAAGCTATTAGATAGATGGACCAGACTGCACCCTCCTGTCTTCGGGGGCGAGCGTCATGAGGATGCTCAGGACTTTATTGATAGGTGCAGGGACAGACTGCACAACATGAGGATACTGGAGTCCCACGGAGTTGACTTCACTATTTTCCATCTAGAGGGCAGGGCCCGTAGATGCTGGCAGTCCTATATTCTTGGCAGACCAGCAGATTCCCCTCCTATCACCTGGGAGCAGTTCACTCAGCTATTCCTGGATAGGTATATTCCACGCTCTAAGAGGGAAGAGCTGCGGTATCAGTTTGAGCAGCTGGAGCAGGGTTAGATGTTAGTGACCGACTACGAGGCTAGGTTTTCTGAGCTGTCTCGTTATGCCCTTATGATACTTCCTACTGATGCAGAGAGAGTGCAGAGATTTGTAGCTGGATTGCACTCAGGTATTAGGGCCAACATGTCCCGAGAGGTGGAGATAGGGACTCCTTATCAGCTTATGGTAGAGATTTCTCGCAGGATTGGGGGTTATCGATCGAGGAGCAGAGAGTAGGGGCAGCAGGATAAGAGAGCTAGATTTTCTGGGGATTTCAGATGTGCTCCAGCCAGGGGTAGAGGTCAGTTTGGTAGGGTCCAGCCTAGTAGGCCCCCATATTCAGCACCCCCACCACCTCCTCGAGGTGCTCCGACGAGGCCTTATTTCAGTGCTATGCTGGAGAGTTCTTATCGTCCACCAAATATTCAGGTTTCCTCCGACGGGTATTCTGGTAATCAGGGGTCTTCCAACCCTTATTTCAGTGCTATGCCGGAGAGTTCATACCGTCCTCCATCTATTCAGGGTTCTTCAGGGCAGCATGCTGTGGTGCAGAGAGGTTGTTATGAGTGCGGTGATCCAAGCCATATTAAGAGGACTTGTCTCAGGCTTTGGGGCAAGGCCGTGCAGAAGACTAAGCTCCTGAACCGGCAGGAAGAAGAAGCGCACCCGAACCCCCGATTCATCAGCCTATGGTTTCAACACCGACCGTTCGTCCACCTAGGGGTGAAGGACATGCTGGTAGAGGTCGTCCTAGAGGTGGAGGCCAGGCAGGGGGAGCCCAGTCACCTCCTGTTCATTCCGGTGGAGGTTAGTCATCCGGCGCTCCAACTATATTCTATGCTTTCCCGGCCAGACCAGATGCAGTGGCCTTAGATGCAGTGATCACATGTATTATTTCACTATGCGGTAGAGATGCATCAGTATTTGTTGAACCAAGTCACTGCATGGTTTTGAAGATTGACAAATGTCTACCTAGTTGAACCAGGTCCATTAGGGCAAACATACTTGAACAGACCCATTGGCACAAGAACCGTCTATGCACAGGAGATAAACATTATTGTGAATTATCCATGAACCAAGAGGTTGTCTCCTAAAGCGAAAAGGTTGCAAATTGATAAGAGGTTAGAGTTCGAGTTCAGCGAGGACAGAAACAAAAGGAGGCAGTTGAGATAAATACAAACTCTTCCACCAAGGAAAAGTTGCATTAGAATTGAACAACATATCTCAACAACTAACTCTATAAAGTGTTGAAGAATTCTTGCTGAAGATTTCACGCACAAAGACAGAAGTGAAACAAGAATTGAAAGCAAAATTCCCAGAGCTATTTTGCAAGCAGAATCCTTGTGCGACACAAAAGCTACTTGAACCAGCTAGAAGAACCAATTCCATCTGTTTGTCTTTTGAGTCTAGTTGGTTGTAGTTGGAGATTTAATATTGTATCTTTCAGCTTTATCTAGAAGCAAATTGTAATAGGTACACATTGTTCAAGTTAGAGTTAACTTGAAGTTTTTGCAATTAGCTAGAGGCTAGATTGCCACAAAAGGATTAGAGTTAGTCCTTAGGTTTACAAAAGAGTTTATTTTGTAAATGCTATTTGGATAATTGTCATAGTGAAGAGTTTGGGAAAATCCTACTGGGAGGTAGGTCGTGGTTATTTTCACCTTTTGAGCCAGGTGTTTTCCACATAAAATTGCTGTGTTCTTTAATTCTGCATTTTCTTTTCAGCAAATAGTAGAAGTTGGAACACCAAGAAGAACCAAGTTCTTTTGTAAAGATAGCATTCGAAAATTGGAAACCACACAAATCACCCCCCCCCTCTTGTGTGGTATTGAAGTATAAAACATCAATTGGTATCAGAGCAGGTTATCCTTAAAAAGGCTAACACCTTGGAAAAGATCAAAATGAGTGCTCCACCTGGAAATTGGGAGGGTCAATCAACTGCATGGACACCACTCTTGAATGGCCAGTACTACTCCTGGTGGAATACCATGATGAAGGACCACCTGATTGGAGAGGACTATGAACTCTGGGACATAGTCACTGATGGTCCTCTAGACACCATGAAGAAGACTGCTGAAGGTGTAGATGTACCAAAAACTAGAGCTGATTGCACTGCTGAGGATCTGAAGAAATGGGAGAAGAATTCTAAGGACAAAAAGTGGCTAGTATGTGGACTAGGTCCAGACGAGTACAACAGGATCCAAAGCTGCACTACTGCTTAAGAAATCTGGGATACCTTGCAAGTAGCCCATGAAGGAACACCTCAAGTGAAAAGATCGAGAGGTACTCTACTATACTCTCAGTATGAAAACTTCACTATGAAAGAAGGAGAGGCAATCCAAGAGATGTACACAAGGTTCACAACTTTGACAAATGAACTTAAGTCTCTTGGTAGAGTCATTCTTGAAGAGGAAAGGGTAGAGAAGATCCTGACAAGGGTCTTGCCAATTCCTGGGAAAGTAAGATCACTGCTATCCAGGAATCCAAAAATATGGCAACCCTTAGATTGGACGAGCTAATTAGAAACTTTACTGCTTATGAACTCAGAAGGTAGACAATGAAAATGGATGCTCCAAAGAAGGAGAGGAGTCTAGTACTGAGGATCACTGAGGGAGAAGATCTAGAAGATGATGAGATGGACATGATTACCAAAGAATTCAGAAACTTTCTCATAAGGAAGAAGGGCATCTCTAGAGGAGGAAAATACAACAAAGCAAAATCTCCAGAAAGGCCAACCAACGAGGGATGCTACAAGTGTGGGAAGACTGACCACCTTATCAAGAATTGTCCTCAGTGTGAAGTGGAATGTAAAAAGGAGAGATTTAAAAGAAGGAATATGAATAAGGAACTGGTCCAACCCAAGAAAACCACAACAAAAGCTATGGTTGCTGCTTGGGGGGAAAGTTCAAATGAAGAATCAGAAGATGGTGAGAATGAAGATCAGACGCTCATGGCAATTGGAGAATCTGACGAGGAATCATATGAAGAACCAGAGGTAAGTATCTCTCATCTTAAAAACAAAATAATGTTCCTATCTAAGGAAAAACTCTCTGAGTTGCTACTTGATTTCATGGATGATTTCGAAGAAACAACCAAAAAGAAAGAACAGCTCTCTAAAGAATGTGCAATGCTAAAAGCAAAATGCATGAACCTGGAAATCAGAGTAAGTGAATATGAAAAGAAAAACACTGCCCTGATGAACCAGGTTCATCCACTTGAAACTGAGATTCTAGAGCTAAAATTTGAAAACTTAAAATTAAAGCTAGGATCCTGTAAAACNCTTGACATGGCTTCAAGAGAATCACAGTAGCAACCAGAGAGGGCTTGGCTTTGGGAGTCAATTGCCAAGTGGGATCCCAAAAGCAAGTATATCACTCTCCCTGAGAATAAAATCTGCACCCATTGTGGTAAGACTGGCCACTACAAAATTGTACTGCAAAAGAGCAGGCCAGTTGAATAAATGAGAGTTTTGTTAAAAAGAAAAACTGGCTACCAAATTGGGCCAAAAAAAACTTGATTCATCCATTCTCTCATAGAAAAGGACCCAAACTAGTTTGGGTTCTTAGAACTAACCCCTGATTTCTTTTTGTAGGTTCAAGTGAGAGGAAGCAGCCAAATTTGGTATTTGGATAGTGGCTGCTCAAAACATATGACAGGGAACAAGGAACAGTTCCTTTCACTTGAAAACCTCAAAAGAGGAAATGTCTCCTTTGGAAATGGAAAGAAAGGTGAAATTATAGGGATTGGTAAGGTAGGTAAGGATGATACACGTTCCATTGAACATGTGTACTTGATATATGGCTTGAAATATAGCCTGATCAGTGTGTCACAATTGTGTGACAGAGGTAACCTTGTTGCTTTTACTTCCACAAAAATGTTTTGTGATCAACCTACTTACTGACTAGATTGTTTTGCAGGGAAAAAGAATGAATAACATCTATGTCATAGACTTGTCCACACTGTCTGAAAATGAACTCACTTGCTTAAGTGTGTTGGACAGTGATCCCCTCCTTTGGCACAAAAGACTTGGTCACGCGAGCCTGAATCATCTTAACAAATTAGTCTCTAAGGACTTAGTGGTAGGGCTTCCTAACATTAATTTTAAGGAAGACAAAGTTTGTGAGGCATGTGCAAGGGGGAAGCAGGTAAGATCCTCATTCAAAAGTAAGAAAATTGTCAGTACCACCAGGACGTTGGGAACTGGTTCATATGGACCTATGTGGTCCTATGAGAACTCTTAGCAGAGGTGGTAAGAAATATGTAATGGTGCTAGTTGATGACTATTCAAGGTTCACTTGGACCTTATTTCTAACATCTAAAGATGAAGCTTTTGATATGTTCACTACATTTGTCAGAAAAACTCAAAATCAGTTAGGAAATCAACTAGCATCCATAAGATCTGATCATGGTACTGAATTTGAGAATGCAAAGTTTGCTGAGTACTGTGATGAAAATGGTATCAATCACAACTTTTCTGCCCCTAGAACCCCACACCAAAATGGGGTTGTTGAAAGAAAGAATAGAACTATTGAAGACATGGCAAGAACCATGCTTCTTTCTAGCAAACTACCCCACAGTTTCTGGGCAGAAGCAATAAACACTGCATGCTACATAATAAATAGATTCATGACCAGGACACTGGTAGAGAAAATTCCTTATGAATTACTTAAAGGGAGAAAGCCCAACATATCCCACCTTAGGGCTTTCGGATGCAAGTGCTTTGTGCACAATAATGGCAAAGATTCCCTAGGTAAATTTGATCCCAGAAGTGATGAGGGAGTATTCTTGGGATATTCATCACATAACAAAGCTTATAAAGTGTATAATAAAAGAACTATGTGTGTAGAAGAGAGTGTGCATGTTGTCTTTGATGAAACTAACACTCTTTATGAGAGAAAGGAACCAGAAGATGAGGAGCTTAGACTGGTGAGGAGCAGTGAACACATTGAAGAAAATATGGAAGATGGAACAGGTGATGGACCAGGTACAACTACCCCAAGCAACATGAAAGGGGGAACTCAACATGTGAACCTTGGCCCTGATCCTGTTCCACAACAACAAGACACCATGGAACTATCTAGAAGTGAACAGTTGGTGCTCAAACCACACAGATATCAGAGTTCTCATCCTCTTGAGAACATAATAACAAATTTGACATCTGGAATCAAAACAAGATCCTCCTTGAAAAATCTGTGTGCGTTTGATGCCTTTCTATCCTTGATTGAACCAAAGAAAATTGGTGAAGCCCTACAGGATGCTGACTGGGTAAATTCCATGCAAGAATAGCTGAATCAATTTGAAAGAAGTCAAGTATGGCACTTGGTACCCAGACCACTAGACAAATCAGTGATTGGAACAAAGTGGGTCTCCAGGAACAAGCTCGACAAGGATGTAACTGTTACAAGAAACAAGGCTAGACTGGTTGTCCAAGGATATAGTCAAGAAGAGGGAATTGACTATGATGAGACCTTTGCCCCTATGGCAAGACTGGAGGAAATCAGACTTCTTATAGCATTTGCTGCACACATGGAATTCACTCTCCATCAGATGGATGTTAAGAGTGCCTTCCTCAATGGCTATCTGAAGGAAGATGTATTTGTCAAACAACCTCTAGGTTTTGAAAGCAAGGAGTCACCTGATCATGTATACAACCTTGACAAGGCTGCAAAATTGACAGTACCTTGCTCTTAAAGGAAAAAGGTAAAGATCTCCTCATTGTGCAAATATACGTGGATGATATCATATTTGGGGCAACCTCTGAAAAATTGAGTAAGGAATTTTCTATACTTATGGGGAGCGAGTTTGAGATGAGTATGATGGGTGAGCTAAACTTCTTCTTAGGCTTTCAAATCAAGCAAAACTCAAATGGAACAATGATCCATCAACAAAAGTATGTGAAAGAATTTCTCAAGAAATTTAAAATGGAAGACTCAAAGGAAATAGACACCCCCATAGCCACAACCACAAAATTAGATGTGGATGAACCTGGTTCATCCGTTGATCAGAAGCTATACAGAGGGATGATTGGGTCTCTATTATATCTCACTGCCAGCAGACCTGATATTGTGTTCAGTGTAGGACTGTGTGCTAGGTTTCAGGCAAATCCAAAGGAGTCCCACCTAACTGCAGTGAAGAGAATTTTGAGATATCTGAAAGGCACCACTGATTTGTGCCTTTGGTATCCTAAAGGTAGTAATTTCGACCTTGTAGGATATGCTGATGCTGATTATGCAGGTTTCCTGGTTGACAGGAAAAGTACTTCAGGCATGGCTCACTTTTTGGGCTCCTGCCTTGTGTCTTGGGCCACCAAGAAACAAAGCTCAGTAGCTTTTTCTACTGCTGAGGCTGAATATGTGGCTGCAGCCTCATGCTGTGCTCAGTTGCTATGGATCAAGCAACAACTCATGGATTTTGGTATAGATGTTGGATGTATTCCTATTTCCCGTGACAACACTAGTGCAATTAGTATGACAAAGAACCCGGTTCATCATAAAATAACCAAGAACATATATGTTAGACACCACTTCCTTAGGGATAACTATGAAAAAGGAATGATCTCAATTGAATTTTATGTTACTGACAAGCAAATTGCAGATATCTTTACTAAAGCACTGAGTAGGGAGCCCTTTGAGAGAAACCGTCTTGAATTAGGGATGATTAAGATCGCCTAATTGAAAAACAAAAATGAAAAAAAAAATGAAAAAATGATTTTTTTGTGGCTAGAAACACTGAAATAGATAATTAACCAGACTAATCATTGCTCAGTAACATGACTTTATTGCCATACTCTCTTGCCATGTATTAATATGATTCCCTGATTACTAATGATGTTTTTCTATCTTTGTAAACTGAGGCAAATTAAAGATTTTAACACGATGAACCTGGTTCATCGCTGCTGGTTCATCTGACTGACAAGGTACGTGCTCATCTCCATACACTTATTGAAATAATTATAGTCACACCTGAGCAGGACTCTATCTATATCTGGTTCAATTCAAATTCTTAGTACTTATCCTAAAATGAACCAGTTTCAAGGAGTCCAATCATATCTTAATTCGCCTAGATTTAAGGGTTAATAACCGTCTAATCAATGACACTCCTACATCGATTAGACTCCCACTTGATTAAATATTCTGCCCACTGTACACTTAATAGACACATCTTTAAAAGGCCATCATTACCTCCCTTCTTCATAACATAACCGTCGAACCAAGTTCATCTTCCATCTCATATAAAAAACTGATCAATGTTCATCTCTCCCTAAACGCTCATAAAAATGTCTTCACAACCAGCTGTTTCATCTTCCTTTTCCACCCATGATTATGAGGATGGTGATTCTAGTACTAATTCTCCATCAGTATACAGTTCACATTCTCCAGCCAGATCTTCAACCCCCCAAAACCTTCCAGTTCTTGAACCTACTCCTAAACATACACATAACCCTACTCCAGCCCCCAGGGCACGTAGAGTGAAAGTTTTGTCCAAGAAATCTGTTGCTTCTGGTTCTCGTGCCAAATTCTTGGAAGAAATACTTCAAGCTAGCAAGGTCCAAGATTCTGAATCCTCCAGTGAATCCTTTAAATCCGCTAATGAGGATGAAGCACCTGGTTCGTCTGACACTGAACAAGGCAATCTTAAAGTTGGGTCTGCAACTGCTACTTCTGAAAACATGTTTGTTTTGGTTGATGTAGAGGTGCCGGATAGGCAGAGAAAACTGGGGAAAAATAAAAATCATGAGAGAGAGGGAGAAATCTGGGGAGGACGGTCCCACTTTGGCTATTTGTGGCCCCGCTCATGTAATTGATGAAGAAGGAGTCACAAATTTAGGGGGAAGCGTGTCTGAGGAGGCAACAACAGGTCTGGAGAGCCTTCAAAAGTTAGTAGATGAACCTGGTTCATCTATTGAGGAGACGTTGGCTGAGATGCTAAGGAAATTGGGGGAGTCCTACAATCCCAAGAAGAAAAGAACTCCAAAGTCAAAGAAGGCTACTAACCCAGTTCCACCAAAGAAAAGGAAAGCTCCGGTATCTGCTGATGCTCATGCTACAAAGGTTCATACTACTAGAAGTGTTGTTTGACAAGGTTCATACCATATGGATTTATTCTGACTGATGTACTTGCCCATTTCGAGGTTCCTATGAAGAAAACTGAGATGGCTACTGCTAAGGATTTCTTTGGGAAGAATACTTTGCTGACTTGTGACTACAATGTAAATTTTCCGGAGGATGAACCTGGTTCATCTAGGAAGCAACATGTTAATAGCAAAGTCAGGTCTTTGGTGCAGGAAGGTGAGATAAAGGATGCTGAGAACCTTCGATTGAAATCTTGCCTTATTGAGGTTGAAGCTGAGAGGGATGCTATCAGAGTTGAATTAGCCAAAGAGAAGGAGAAGAATGAAGGTGTTCTTCAACAAATGCTTTCTCTCCTTAAAGCCAAGACCCCAACCTCATCTTCCCCTTCTCAGCCTTAGGAGTCCAGTGCCACCATAAACCCCTCTCAATGCCCAGTTCGGGATTTGTTCTGTTTCTGTTTTTTGTTTGTCTTATTGCTCATGGTTGTGACTGTTTTAGTTCTTTTTGTGTATGATGTTTGGTTGATATCTAATCAATGAATTCTGGCTTTGTTAGTTATTGACTTTGTCTCAGTTTCTTACTTAGCTTACATTTTATTGGTTTCTTTTGATGATTAATCATGCTTTGCACCTGCAGTTGCTTCAATGGCCATGAGTAATTGTTAATAACCCTGGTAAGTTTATCATTTTGCAACTTTTCGATGATGCCAAAAGGGGGAAAGTAGTGCTTTTCAATATTTCAAAGAATTGTGATATTTATAACCTAATGAACCTGGTCTCTCTATGATAAATGCTTAAAACTATACAGAGTGTTTGAAGATTGTACAGGGTTAAGCACATAATTTGTCATCATCAAAAAGGGAGAATTTGTTGAACCAAGTCACTGCATGATTTTCAAGATTGACAAATGTCTACCCAGTTAAACCAGGTCCATCAGGGAAAACATACTTGAACAGACCCATTGGCACAAGAACCGTCTATGCACAGGAGATAAACATGATTGTGAATTATCCATGAACTAAGAGGTTGTCTCCTAAAGCGAAAATGTTGCAAATTGATAAGAGGTTAGAGTTCGAGTGCAGTGAGGACAGAAACAAAAGGAGGAAGTTGAGATAAATACAAACTCTTCCACCAAGGAAGAGTTGCATTAGAATTGAACAACATATCTCAACAACTGACTCTATAAAGTGTTGAAGAATTCCTGCTGAAGATTTCACGCACAAAGACAGAAGTGAAACAAGAATTGAAAGCAAAATTCTCAGAGCTATTTTGCAAGCAGAATCCTTGTGCGACACAAAAGCTACTTGAACCAGCTAGAAGAACTAGTTCCATTTGTTTGTCTTTTGAGTCTAGTTGGTTGTAGTAGGAGATTTAATATTGTATCTTTCAGCTTTATCTAGAAGCAAATTGTAATAGGTACACATTGTTCAAGTTAGAGTTAACTTGAAGTTGTCGCAATTAGCTAGAGGCTAAATTGCCACAAAAGGATTAGAGTTAGTCCTTAGGTTTACAAAAGAGTTTATTTTGTAAATGCTGTTTGGCTCATTGTCATAGTGAAGAGTTTGGGAAAATCCTACTGGAAAGTAGGTCGTGGTTTTTTTCACCTTTTAAGCCAGGTGTTTTCCACGTAAAATTGCTGTGTTCTTTAATTCTGCAATTACTTTTTCGCAAACAGTAGAAGTTGGAACACCAAGCAGAACCAGGTTCTTCTGTAAAGATATCATTCAAAAATTGGACACCACAGAAATCACCCCCCTCTTGTGTGGTGTTGAAGTATAAAACATCAGTATTAGTTGATCCAGGATCCACTTATTCATATGTATCGGCCTTGTTTGCTCATTTCTTGGATATTCCTCGTGAGTCTTTGGGTACTCCTTATCGCACCCCCTTTTTCCTCTCCTTTTGGATCAGTCAGGGTTTTTGACATTATTGGGACAACTCGTATCCTTTTGGGAAAGGGATATAAGAAATTTGGAGAGTCGCTACCTAACGAATTAAGGTGAGTTAGGGCACCTATTCGGGGTCATTTATAACACAGATTGGATAACTAGAGATTTGGTAAGGTCTTGAAATTACTTCGAGGGGAAGGTGTTAGGCACCCCTCAAAGTCCACAACTGAAGTTCCCGGCCAAACAAACTTTGTGAATTCAAACAAGTAGAAAGTAGGTAATCAAAGAGTATACGTGTTAACAACTAAAGGTTTTGAAAAGACTCGCGGTCTAAGCACATGTATGATAAAATTTAAAAGATTTAAAGTCTAGGCACATGTATAAGGTTTTAAAAGGATTTATAGCATAAGAACACATATATAAGGAATAAGGGAGTCCTAAATTATTTATCCTATAGGATCACATCAATGCAATGCCCGATAATAACTCCTCAATTGGAGGGGGGGGGGTACACGTGGCATTAGCGCACTGGTCATCATATCCATATATACCCTTTACCCCACCCTTTAGTGGTCATTAAGCGAGTTTTGTTTAACGATCTCTATGCGTGCTGTTACCCGTCCCTTCTTAATGGTCCTGGAGAAATTTAGGACATCTAATACAGGCAGTTCTAGACAGACCCCTTATGTTTTAAAAAAGGAGAAAATTCTAGGCGACATGCAAGAACAAATAGGACTTAACAGATAAAGCAGGAAAGAAGCAGTCAAGAGGCCCAAGTTTACCTCCACAAATAATGCACATAAATAGCACGTCTCAAACACAAACAAGATGCAGTTTTTTATTAGAGAAATGATCTAAACAGGATCTCTAAGGGTATGTCAATGCATAGGAGTATGCAACTTTGTTTTTATAAAACTCAGAAACAGGGCCCTAATCAGTTTGCCTCCTGAAATTTAAACCTGTAAGTTGTTACGCAATAAATACAAAGAGAAAATAGTTTTCCAGTTTTATAAAGGTTGAATACCTAAGGTTTTCCTAGGCGTGGGATCCTGCATAATAGTTACCAGAAACATTGAACAATTTAAAAGTTGTTTTTGGCCTAAAAGCATGTTGTGCTAGGTGCTGTAAGTTTGATAATATAGGGATTATTACCAGTCTTATTTAAGACGGGATAATCAAATGCGAGACTGTTTTTACCTCTTTTTATGAATCAGTAGTTTAAACTAGGCGCTTTAAACGAGACCTTAGATCATGGTATCTAATATGCACACATAAATGCAGAATGATTTCAGGACATGCATAATTCCTAAAGCATGATTTTCTAAATGCATAGAAATTTACAGAGTTGTTAAGCAGGATTCATGTAGCGACAATTTACATTGGTTATCCTAAGAACAAGATTCCTATGTGATAGTCATACACATGCACCAGTGTCAATTGAGATGATGAAGCACTAAACCTAGAAACATGATATCTAGTGCAAGTGACAGAATTTATAAAGGCATGATTCTTAAATGCACAAAGCATGAGTTATGAATGCACATGAGTAACAACTTTAAGTTGATGATGTTTATTAACCTAGCAACAGTATTTCTAAGTGATTATCATAAACATGTATAAGTGTCACATGAGATGCTGAAGCAGTAAACCTAAGGACATGATATCTACCCATTGACATTTATAATATATACCTACCCTCCCCGTTTCACTAGCCATCCCCAATATTCGCTTACAATAATTATTACAAACCAATATTTGAATGAATTACATAATTAGTTAAAGGAAAATAAGAAATAACACTATAGGGAGCCTGAAACAAGCCTAGATTTCCAGAACCTCAAATGCCCAAGTATTTCATAGCCTTTCTCATGTCCGGGTGTGTTAGAGTTCCCTAAGGACCTCAAGGGATCTCGGGCAGTGCTCACACCCAGATTTCATAACCAGAATTGAGTACGTGCAGTGTTGAAGAGCCAACTCCAATGTATCAGAGTTCAGAGGGATCTCATAGGGATCCCAAAGCAGTCATACATTGGAGGGGCAGAACTTATGGACCTAAGAATAGAGTGAGAGTGCTTGACATAGTTTTGAAGAGGTTTTAATAGGAAAGCAATATTTAAAAAAAAGACTCAGTTGAAATGGTTTTGTAAATAAGAGAGTTGTTTAGTAAACATCTTTTGACAAGAGTTGTGTAATCAAACAAACAACAGATCAATCATAGAGCCAACACAGGTTCAACAACACTCAAAGAACAATCCTTCACATAAGGGGTGATTGGGAATTTGGGACATATAGAGCACATAGTAAACAAGAGCACATCAATTCTTGTAGGGGTCTAAGGGATTAGGGGGTATGCTGATGATATCTACATAGCATGAATTTCAAAATCAACATAGAATCAGACAACTTAGGGTACAAGTTGCTTTGCAAAGAAACGTTCATGCTAGAAACCAGATAAACATAAAATAGAGCAAAGTCACATTGAGACATACTACAAAGGGTAACATACTCACATACATGCTGATCCTAAGGGAAGTAGGGCAATAAACAAACAATAGACTAATTACAGCATAACCAAACCACAATCCTTCACACATGAATCATTGGGGATTAGGGACAAACAGAAGCATAGAAGTTTCAAAAGAATAACAGTCCATAGATCATAGGCTAATGGTTGCATAGAGTTAGACACTAAGACCAATTAGTTTTGCAAAAGTATATGCGTATCAAGACTAGACAGCAAGTAGACGAGCATTCAAACAAGGTGAGCCACATGGAGATAGACTACCAGGGGAGGTGAAGCATGTTTAGAAATGTCCTAAGAAGGTTAGACATAACTAGCATGCTAGATGAAACAGTAATGTAAATATGTCTATTACATGTTGAACAACAAACCATAGATAGAAACTGAAGTAGGAAAGAAACATATTGGTTTTAAGACTTGAATTGAAAATCAGAACATACCAGTAGAGAGATAGTAAACACAAAGTGAAGAATAGGAGAGCACATGCTTGCAACCGGCTAACTCAGAATAATAACAACTAACCAAAGAAAGAGAACAAAGAAGTTTTGAGTGTGAGAGAGAGTTTGAACCAATGTGTTCGTGTGTCTGTGTTAATGAGAGATCATATATATATAAGCTGGGTGAAAATAAGGTAAAAATCAAAATCAAGCAGTAATTATGGAACTTGGTATCAATTAGTATAATATCAGTATAAGTACTCCCTTAATTAAGGGAGTTAACTTCAAACGGTAAGAGACAGGTGACCAAACAAGGAATGAGTAACTGGAGCATAACATTTAAGGAAACAATTTCAAACATAATAGGCACATAGTAAACAATTAGGGCTAGGTTCATAAGGTTTTAATTAAGAAAATGAGAATCAATTAATCAGTATAGTCAATCATGTAACAAGGCAAGAAATAAACTAAAGGTCGGAAAATGGTAAAGAATGTTACCATAGGAAATAAGTAAAGGGTTTCAATCACAGGGAATCAAAGTTTAAAAATAGAAAATAGTACTAATTACTACAATCTTCTGTGAATGAACGGGATAGACACAGTATAAATCAAAAACCCTAATAATGTAAACATCACAGAGAATCAGGGATTCAACTAAAAACTAGTGCCGAGTAGAAGAAATTATCACAAGTTTTCTGTCGATAAACAAAGCAAGCATAATATAGGCAGAAAAAGTAAGAATCAAAAACCATAATAAGCATAATAGGGTAAAATCACAGGAACTCAAAACGTATTTGTGAGGAACATGTATACATACAAATCAAACGAACAAATAAGACAAGATAACCTCAGAACCCAGGATTAAAACCAAAAGAGTTAGGGTTTTCAACATAATGAATCAGATAAAAGGGAAAAACTTAAATAACCATTTAAACATAGTAAAAATCATAGAATAATACTGAAAATAAGAGGGAAAGTCATTTTGAAAAGGGGTTAAGAAACCCTAGTTTTGAAGACGAAGAGGCATTTTTGAAAAATCAGAGAGATTATCATAGAAAACAGCAAAATAACTCAGAATACCCTTAGATATGTTACAGATCTAAAGAGTCAAGAGATGAATTAGGGTTTCAGAGAGAGATAACCCAGAGATAGAGAGATTTTGGCTTAGAAGCCATGGATCTAACCGAAAAATAGAAAGGTCTTACTCTGACGGGCCAAGGTGGCCTGAGAAGGGCAAGGACAAACCATGGGTGTGAGTTGAACAACCTCTAGTTCCTTGAGGACCTCAAGGTAGCAGGAATCTGGCATGTGGGGGAGCCATGGAGGCTAGGGATGATGGTGGAACCACCATTGTTGTCGGCGAGCTAACGACCGACGAGTAGGAACCATGGTTAGGCAGAGAGCTTGAGAGAGAATGAGAGAATGAGACGGCGGAGGAAAAATGAGAGAATGAGAGAATGAGGGTTGGGGGTGGGGGTGGGGGTTGACTATTAGATTAATTAGGGTAATGGTGAATATGGGTCGTTGATCAAAATTGATCAACGACCAAGATTAAATCAGGTATTGGGTTGGGTAAATTAATGGATTGGGCTTGGGTATTGGGTTGATTTAATTGGGTTTTGGGGCTGATTTAGTTTAGGCTAGAATTGAAATGAAATTAGGCTATATGTTAAATACCCAATTTGAATTAATTAAAATAATTTACAAAATAGCTAATAATTATAAAAATGAATTTCATGCATAGAAAATAGTTTAAAATGATTATTTAGTATTAAAAAAATACAAATGACTAATTTCTGGTAAGACATAGTATACAATTATATGCTTGGGCTATAATTGCAAAATTATTGCAATTATAGCCAAAAAGTACCAATTTGGCTAATTATGAAATAATTTGGTCTTATTAGGACCATAAAATAATAAATTAAACCAGGAAATGCTTTTGAAATCACTTGTGATGCAATTCTTGTAATTATTTATTGGGAATAAAATGCTGGATAAATTAATAAAATATAAGAAAACTATGAGAAAAATACCAATTGCTATTAATGCATGATTTTGGAGGTATATATGCGATTTTAAAATATTTTGGGAAAAATTGGGTATCAATAGCTGCCCCTCTTTACCCGGAAAAGATGAAAGAGTTGGCCGGTAAAGACATGATGGCCAATTTTGACCGAGCGAAACGGTTTGAGAGTTTAGGCCGCACCCTAATTTCTGAGCTGCCTACATATCCCTGGTTTTACAGGAATCAGGCTGTATGTAGTTCTAGATTCATCGGCGAGATATACCGGTGAAGTCACTGCAAGAACGGGCACAACATCTAGGGATGAACGAAAGAACGATTTACGGGGAGAAGTTAGGTTTGCTATGGTTTTGGAGAACTGGAGCGGGATCGCTCCTACTGGGATAGCCGTTGCTCGTCAGGTTACTTGCAAATAAGAATACCACAAGCGTATATTCTGCATAAATTTAAACATGATGCAAGTTCCCTTTTGGACTATGAAAGTTGTCTTCGGACGGTTAGGGATGACGTCCTTAGACCATGATATCCTGGTCCATGAATTTTTTGATGAGAGATTTCGCAGGCCATGAAATGATGTTCTCGGGCCATGAGGATGGTGCCTCCGAAATATGATGCCTTTGAATAATGATATGCAAAAATGGGAGAGATCCTCTGGCCATGACATGGTGTCTTCCGGCTATGAGGATGATGCCGTTAGACTATGACGCCTTTGGACGAGTTGGCAATATTTCATCCCATGAAGTGCAGTAATATGATGTCCACAAGACAGAGCTTAGCCTCGAGAAATGGAGGTCAGAGCTTAGCCCGAAAGAGGAGCGAAGTAAATAATGCATTAGAGATAGCGCTTAGTCTCAGTGAAAAAGTAAATTGGAGGCAGAGCTTAGCCTCATGCAAGGTGAAGGCAGAGATTAGCCTTATGCAAAAAATAGAGGTAGAGATTAACCTCATGCAGATAGGAAGGCAGAGAGTAGCCTTATGCAGATGGATGAAGAGCTTAGCCTTATGCAAGGTGAAGGTAGAGATTAGCCTTATGCAATAATGAAGGTAGAGCTTAACCTCATGCAGATAGGAAGGCAACAGTTAGCCTTATGCATATGGAGGCAGAGCTTAGCCTCATGCAAAAATGGAGGTAGAGGTTAACCTCATGCAGATAGGAAGGCAGCGGTTAGCCTTAGGCAAAATGCAGGACAAAGCTTAGTCCCATGCAAGATGAAGGCAGAGACTAGTCTTATGCAAGAGAAGGCAGATATTAGCCTTATGCAGAGTGGAGGTAGAGCTTAACCTCATGCAGATGGAGACAGATCTTAGTCTCATGCAGGGGAAGGCAGAGATGAGCCTTATGCAAGGGAAGTCAGAGATTAGCCTTATGCAGAGTGGAGGTAGAGCTTAACCTCATGTAGATGGATACATAGTTTAGTCTCATGCAGGGGAAGGCAGAGATTAGCCTTATGCAAGGGAAGACAGAGATTAGCCTTACGCAGAGTGGAGGTAGGGCTTAACCTCATGGAGATGGAGACATAGCTTAGTCTCATGCAGGGGAATGCAGAGATTAGCCTTATGCAAGGGAAGGCAGAGATTAGCCTTATGCAGAGTGGAGGTAGAGCTTAACCTCATGCAGATAGAGACATAGTTTAGTGTCATGCAGGGGGAAGGAAGAGATTATACTTATGCAAAATACGGGACAGAGCTTAGTCCCATGCAAGGTGAAGGCAGAGCTTGGCCTTATGCAGAAGAATAAATAGCAAATAAGAGTAGAATTTCTTAGCTGGTAGCATATTTTGATATTGCGATTGTTGTGAGCATTGTGATTACGGAGCTTGTTATCCATTGTTCTGATAGCAAATGTCGGCAAGTGCGATGATTTGAGAATTATGACTTTGAACATGTTCATTCTTTGTTCCCGCATCCAAAGAAAAATCATGAGTTCTGCAGATGGGGAAGGTTGGTTCGTATCCCTTCTAGCTTTGCTCGACTCGTTCTGCTTGGTCTTGATGAACCTGTTTATATCATCGGGGTAGCGTTTGCTAAACAGAGTTACTTTTGGAAGCAAGCATGCATGATTTTGTAAAGACATAATATAAAATATATTTTAAGAAATTTAGATGAACCGACGACCGTGACAGAGTTCAAGACATTGCAACCTCTCATGCTATAGAATTTTGAGGGTCCTCCTCAAAATTCTGCCCCAGTTAGATGGGTTGACGACTCTGACTGTTCCGTATGCTATGATTGGCTGAACTTGCTTCAGAATTTTGAGGGTCCTCCTCAAATTTTTGCCCCACTTTCCAATTGCGTGAGAAATGAGATTTTTATTGAATTGTGACCGAACCCATAGGGCTGCCTACGTATCCCCTCTTAAGCGGGAATCAGGGCAAGCATAGTTCAATTTACATCATTTGAGAAAAGCATAAAGAATTACACATAGTATCGCTTAACTACATCTGAATTGATCGGTTTTGTCCAGACTTTTCCGTCTATTTCTGCAATTATAAGAGCTCCTCCTGTCAATACTCGGTGAATCATATATGAACCTTGCCAGTTGGGAGAGAATTTCCCTTTGGCTTCATCTTGATGCAGAAAGATCTTCTTTAACACCAGCTGCCCCGGTGTGAACTGTCTTGGCTTGATTCTTTTGTTGAAGGCTTTGGACATCCTGTTCTGATAAAGTTGTCCGTGACACACTGCATTCATTCTTTTCCCGTCTATGAGGGCTAGTTTCTCATAACGTCTCTTTACCCACTCTACATCGCTGAGCTCAGCTTCTTGTATGATTCTTAGGGAAGGAATCTCTACTTCGACAGGAATAACAACTTCCGTACCATAAACCAGCATGTAATGGGTTGCCCCAGTTGATGTACAGACCGTGGTGCGGTATCCCAGTAAGGCAAATGATAAATATTCGTGCCATTGTTTGTGCTTCTCTATCATCTTCCTCAATATCTTCTTCATGTTTTTGTTGGTAGTTTCTATATCTCCATTCATCTGAGGTCTATAGGCTGTGGAATTCTTGTGCTTTATTTTGAAAGTCTCTCACATGGCTTTCATCAGATCACTGTTTAAATTGGAACCGTTGTCGGTGATGATTGACTTCGGAACTCCAAACCGACAAACAATACGGTCGCGAACAAAGTCTGCCACGACTTTCTTAGTCACCGCTTTGTAAGATGCCGCTTCGACCCATTTGGTGAAATAATCAATAGCTACTAAGATGAACTTGTGTCCATTTGAGGCTGTAGGCTCGATCGATCCAATGACATCCATTCCCCAGGCGACGAATGGCCAAGGCGAGCTTGTTGCATTGAGCTCATTTGGGGGTACTTTTATCATATCTGCATGTACCTGACACTTGTAGCGTTTCCAGACGTACTGGATGCAGTCTGTTTCCATGGTCATCCAGAAATAACCGGCTCTGAGTATCTTCTTGGCCAAGACAAAACCAATCATATGTGTGCCGCAGGTCCCAGCATGTATCTCTTCAAGTAGTTTGGAGGCTTCCTTTGCATCGACACATCTCAATAATCCTAAATCGGGAGTTCTCCTATACAGGGTTCCTTCGATGTGAAAGAAACTGTTGGACAATCTCCGAAGCGTGCGTTTCTGATTCTGATTTGCAAGCTCTGGGTATTCTCCCTTTGTTAGGTATTCCTTGATGTCACGGAACCATGGTTTTCCGTCTGCTTCTTCCTCAATATGGGCATAATATGCCGGCTGGCTATGGATCTTTACTGGAATAGGGTCGATGAAGTTCTTATCTAGATGTTGTATCATGGATGATAGAGTGGCCAATGCATCGGCAAACGTTCTGAATTCTGGGGACGTGTCGAAATTTTGTCTTTGTGAACCTCTTTCTCAATTCTTGCACACGGTGCAGATACGACAATATCTTGGAGTTCTTGGTAGCCCATTCTCTTTGTACTTGGTATATTAGCAGGTCTGAGTCACCAATTATCAGCAGCTCTTGAATATTCATATCAATGGCCATGTTGAGCCCTAGGATGCATGCTTCATAGTCTGCCATATTGTTGGTGCATGGGAATATGAGTTTAGTAGATACCGGGTAATGTTGACCGATTTCCAATACCAGGACAACTTCGACGACGGCACCTTTGAAATTTGCCACTCCATCAAAGAACATTCTCCAACCGTCATAGGATTCTGCGATGTCTTCTCCTATGAACAACACTTCTTCATCAGGAAAATACGTTTTCAGAGGTTCGTATTCTCCATCCACAGGGTTCTTGGCAAGATGATTTGCCAATGCTTGTCCCTTGACCGCTTTCTGAGTCACATAGACAATGTCGAACTCACTCATCAGGATTTGCAAGGGATCCATCCTTGATATGAGGTATGTTGTGTAGGTACAAAAGTAATGCCTCAACGTTTAGGCTACCCAGGTTAGAGCACAACATGTACGTTCCAGTAGAAAATATCGTGCCTCGTATGGAGTGAATTTCTTACTCAGATAATATATAGCCTGCTCTTTTCTCCCTGTCTCGTTGTGCTGCCCAAAAATACAACCAAAAGCTCCATCTAGTACTGCGAGGTAGAGTAGCAAGGGTCTACCTGGCTCTGGTGGTACCAGGACTAGCGGTGTTGAAAAATACTCCTTGATTCTGTCGAAGGCCTTTTGGCAATCCTCGGTCCATTTGGTTGCAACATCTTTCTTCAGCATTTTGAAGATTGGTTCACATATGACTGTGGACTGGGCTATGAACCGACTGATGTAATTAAGGCATCCCAGGAAACTCATCACATCTTTCTTGTTTCTTGGTGGTGGTAACTCTTAGATGGCTTTGACCTTTGATGGATCCAATTCTATCCCTTGGCGGCTGACTATGAATCCGAGCAATTTTCCTGCAGGAACCCCGAATGCACACTTTGCGGGGTTTAATTTCAAGTTGTATTTCCGCAACTTATTGAAGAACTTCCTTAGATCTGCTATATGGTCGGTGGCTTTCTTGGACTTGATGATGATGTCGTCCACATATACCTCGATCTGTTTATGTATCATGTCGTGGAAGATAGTGGTCATAGATCTCATGTAAGTGGCCCCAACATTCTTTAGGCCGAATGGCATCATCTTATAACAGTAGACTCCCCACGGCGTAATGAAAGCCGTTTTCTCAACATCTTTCTCGTCCATCCAAATCTGATGGTAACCAGCAAAGCAATCCACGGACGACTGAAGTTCATGCTTGGCGCAATTGTCAATCAGGATGTGTATGCTTGGAAGAGGGAAATCATCCTTTGGACTGGCCCGGTTGAGATCCCAGTAGTCGGCACAAACCCTGACCTTTCCATCCTTCTTCGGTACTGGCACGATGTTGGCTAACCATGTCGGATATTCAACCACCTTGAGAACCTTGGCGTTGATTTGCTTGGTAACTTCCTCTTTGATTTTCAAACTCATGTCAGGCTTGAACTTTTCTGAGCTTCTGCTTTACCTGCGAGCACATTGGATTGGTTGGCAATTTGTGAGCCACAATGGATGTACTTAGACCATTCATGTCGTCGTACGACCATGCAAATATGTCTTCATACCCTTTCAAGAATTGCGTGTATTCCTTTTTTTCTGACGGCGACAAGTGAATGCTGATACGAGTTTCTTTGACATTCTCTGAATCTCCTAGGTTGACAATCTCAGTTTCGTCCAGATTTGACTTAGGTCTATTCTAGAAATTTTCAACTTCTCTGACAATTTCATCAGGTATGATATCATCCTCTTCTTCTGAATCACTGTCCTTTTGTTGCGTTGCCTCGTTGCATGTCACAATCATTGGTTCAACAAGATAGGAAATAGTAATGATGTATAGATAGAAGTAATGAGAGAAAATGATAATGATAAATATTGATTAAAACATAAAAGCTCTTTTGTTAATTTAAACGAATGTTTTGGAACATTGAAGATCTTATTGCAAAAAATGGAAATGCGAAAAGGAAATCATTAGCAAATGAAAATAGACAATGCTTGTTCAGCCTTGCTACCTCGGGATTCGTCGGGCCTTGGATGTTCTGACAGTCCCGTTCTTAAGGAATGATCCTTTTCTCATAGCTTGGATGGAAGGGCCTTTCTCCTCCTCCTCCTCAACAATGACGCAACAATCCATATCATCATCTTCTAGGAATAGATTCTTCAAGGCTGCCAATGCTTCTTCTTCCTCTGACCCCCATATAATGTCGTCTTGATGGAAGGTCTGCTCCAAATGTGGTATAGGTTGTTCCAATGGATAATAGGGACCGCGTCATGGTGGCGACCAGTCCTTGTACTCTTGCCATGTGTATTTGTATCCCAGACCAAAAGTGGTTCCATGGCGCTTGAGCTGTATTGGCTTGGAGATTCCCTGAAGATCCTTGTCGAGTCCTTTACCAGGCTCGTACTGATCATGCCCAACTATGCCTTATAAAAAGGACTAAGCAGTCGTTGCAAATATAATCCGGTTTACAAGTCCGGAGTTGAATCCCACGGAGAACTAAGGCTTAACTACAACTGTTCAATATTGCTAAGAAGACAAGCTCGAACAATTTCTGTGTCATAAATATTAAGATTCTTATATCTAATTAACTAACAAATTAAAAATAGTAAATTAACACTAAAGATACTACGGGTTGGAGAAAGGATGAAGGAGGTCTAGAGTTATGATTTCCCCAATTGTCGGAATCCTTTCTGCTATGTCTTCTATAATTTCGCCTAAGTATTCTCTATCAATCATGAGCACTCTTGTTTCCGTAAATATCTCCCGAGCACTTACGACAATTTCCTAGACGCACTCTCCCGAGCTACGCTAGCTTGCTTTTATTATGGCTCACTTTAGATTGCACCCAGGGTATCGTTATCCCTAATCCAACCTTTAAACCCTCGGTTATGGATCCATCCTATACTTTGGGAGTGGTGTTGTTCAATAACTACCTAAATATGAATTCTCTCCCGAGCAGATACATACTAAACAGGTACAATTAATTGAGGATCCTTTCAATTAACTACAACAAGAACGTAGTTGAACAAATAGAGAAAATACTATGACTCAATTATATAAAAACATAACAAGAATTTATCTTACAAAAGGTTCCATCAAAACCCTAGATAACAAATTAGCTATTCATAATAGTACATAAAAATACAATACCAAAAGTCATAACCAACAATAAGAAAATAGTAAGAGGAGGAAAAACTCGTAGAAGAATTCCTCGCCTTGCTCCTATTGTGTCTCTAACTCCTTAGGTCGAATCTCTGTAAAAAATATGTCAAATCTGCTAAAAATAACATTCTCCTATGTATATATACCAAGTAGGGTCGGGCCCAAACAATTATACCTTCTCCTACGCAAAAAAGGATGATTCCAGGTCTGAACTAGCGCGGTCGCGCTAGTGGCCGCACTAGTGGTCGCGCAAATGGCCAAGTATTCTGCCCCAGTCCGTGTCAGGTCCGCGGTCGCGGTTTCGACCGCGTTTTTCACCCTGTTCCATTTGGAATTTGGAAAAACAAAAAAATGAAAGTTGTATCCCTTTGAGTTAGATTTTCAACCATATATATTATATAGCCTAAATGGAGTTCGGAGAAAAACGTTATGTCCATTTTACTAGACAGTGCGCAATATGCCTCCTCGAGTCTTTGTTTGTTCTTAACTATCAAATTTGACTCCCGAACAAGATCCCGACTTAATTCCTTGAGCTTTTACTCAGACTTCAAAGCTCTAAATCACTTAATTCATTCCATAACATCTATATATCTCAGAATCACTCCTACAAGGCATAAAACATACAGTTAGTGCAAAACACTAGCGATTAAAGCTTAACTCAATTAACGTGCAGTAAACTAGAGTGTAATAAGTGACTAAAATACGTCATTATAGCCTATCATCAACACCCCACACATAAACCATTGCTCGTCTCGAGCAATCAAACTACACTTTATATAGACACGACCCTTTTAAGCAATTCTCCTAACTCATCATACCAAGAATATTTAAAATAGACCAAGCACAAAAGCGTAACATCTTCACCTCAAGATTTGACTCACAAGTACCACGCATTATTCACAGCTCACCCCCTTACTCTAACATAGAGGTTACTGACATTACCTTTCCTTCATGAATCAAGTGCCCTCACACAACAAAAGAGAGTAGTTCCACACAATAAAATTTAAGAACACATAGGAACTTAAGATAGAAAGAATTCACTCACTCTCAGAAATAACATTCATGTGACACAAAAGATGCACCATAGGCTTGCCCGTAGTGTACTACTCTACTAATCGAGTTCATTCAGTCTAGGATCAAGTAGGACTTTATTTGGTTGTAATGTAGGCTGCGGGACGGGTAGGATATATTTAGATATAAGAGTGACTACACCTCCCTAAGCACTTTAATACATATACTTTAACATTCAAACCCCATACTTATGTCAAACCAAACTCCGCCTTCACATCAATGTATTTTACCCCATACTTCTTTAAGCACAATTACATCAAGAGTCACCACTTGTCAAGGAATATTTTTTTTCACAACAATACAACTATTTTTTCCATTTTTTTCCAAGTGACTCTTACTTTTTCAAAATAGTGCACCTTTATCCTTATTTCATTAGTTCCACTCAAAAGCCAAACCAACTACCCCACGCTTTAACTTTTACACAGTTCATAATAATTCAAGTGCTCATGAGAGGGTAAAAGGTTCAAATATATAGTCCATTAAAACAATTGGGTAAGGCTTGTAATGTGGTTGCCAAAGAATCTCCAATTACAGGCTCAAAGGGGTTAACTACAATATATAACAATTAGGCGGGTACAATATACATATCTGGCTCAACTTAGAAACGCATATATCACTTCCAAGACTGAACAAAACTACTATTTAGCTTTGCAGAGCGAGGGGATATCCTTCAGTCCACGGCGACACCGAGGTAGTCCTGCAGATGTCCGCAGGCCTTGGCGTTACCTCTTACCCTTTTCTCTCATTTTCTGTCTTATTTAAGTAGTTCCAAGACAGTTGTATCTACTTATTTCAGACCATTGTATTTAGTAAACTCTTAGACTGTTCGTGAGATTGTGTCACCGGTTTCTGGGGTTGTACTTAAGTAAAATTATTACGGAACTTCTATTGAATTCTTGAAGTTTGTATTACTTCCGCATTTTTATTATAATTGTTCTAGTTATTTTTGGCTATTTAATTTTTAATAAGTCAATTTAATTCAAACGTTGGCTTGTCTAGCGGGTTCAACGTTAGACGCCATCACGACCTGAAGGTGGAATTTCGGGTCGTGACAATAATAAAGCATAAATGGGGGAAACAGGGCTAAAACTCTCAGAATTGGATTTTTATGGTTCAGATATCTTCGTTAGATGATTTTGGACTTAGGTGTGGGTTCGGAATGTTATTCGGAGGTCCGCGGTAGAATTAGGCTTGAATCGGCGAAATTGGATTTTTGGCGATTTTCGGTTGGCAGTGGAAAATTATCTATCGGGGTCGGAATGGAATTCCGTAAGTTGGAATAGGTTTGTAGTGTCATTTTTGATGTGTGCGAAAATTTTCAAGTCAATCGGACGTGGTTTGGTTGGGTTCGGCATCGTTGGCGAATTTCGGATGTTTAGAAATCCTTAGGCTTGAATTCGGGGTTAATTTGGTATTTTGATGTTGCTTTGGGTGATTCGAAGGCTCAACTAAGTTTTTGTATTGTTATTGGATGTGTTGGTATATTTTTCTTGAGATCCCGAGGGCCTTGGGTGTGTTTCGGGCGGTTTCAGACCATTTCTAGGCCAT
Organism: Nicotiana undulata; assembly: GCA_005239495.1. Classification (NCBI taxonomy): domain Eukaryota; kingdom Viridiplantae; phylum Streptophyta; class Magnoliopsida; order Solanales; family Solanaceae; genus Nicotiana; species Nicotiana undulata. The sequence goes on along the minus strand of ML281103.1, from coordinate 104,202 downwards.
TTCTAGTTGCTGGTTTTTGGGCTTCAGGGTGTACAGTGCAATAGCATAGAGAAAATTTGGAAAAAATTAGCTGTGCTATGCGATAGCATAAGTATTCCCGCGATTGCATAGAGTAAAATCTCTGCTGCACTGACCCGACTTTGGAAGCTTATAACTCACAATCTATAAAGAATTTGAAGATGATCCTAAAATGAAAGTTGTAGCCTTGATGTCTAGTTTTCAGAAAGTTAAATCAATTGTAATTTGGAGTTTTGTACATAAAGTTATGACCATTATACTAGAGGCTGTCTGTAAGAGTTGGAGAAGGCTGTTGGAAAAATTTGTTCTACGCGATCGCGTGGGAATGGCCGCAATCGCATAGGGTAAAAAAAGGGCTGGAAAATTTTGTGCTTCGCTATCGCATTAGTTTGTCCATGATAGCGTAGGGTAAATGCATGGGCAGATTATAAAGTACTCTATTTTGAGGGTTTCAGCCATTTTTGCATTTTTGGAGCTATAGAGCTTAGATTGAGGCGATTTTTGAAGGGATTTTCAGAGAAGTGAGTGGGATTCAGGGCGATTTGTGGACGGGTCGAGCGGCAGGGGTATTTCGGAGTAGATTTTTGTCGGTTTGAGGTAAGTAATGCTTTCAAACTTGGTTCTGAGGGTTCGAAAACCCGAACTATATGTTTTATGATTAGAATTGAGGTGACACACATGCCAAGTGACAGGCGTGCGGGCATGCACCGTGAAAATGGTGACCTGGTTCATTCCATGGCTCAATTTAGTGATTCCTCCTTGTTGATATTCGTGCTACTGTCAATGTGATTAATGCAAACATGCTAGTAATCATGTTAGATTTTATGTTAAGGCTTCACGCCGATATTGTTGAGACCCGAGTGGTCACTTATTGCTGTCATTTCGTGGGTTTCATTGATATTATATAATCAGTTTTGTTATTGCATATCATATCATGTCTCAGTCTCGGTAATTGTTGTTTTGCACATTATATCATTGATTCGGGCTAGTCCATGCATTGTGAGCTCGTGTGAGCGATACTAGAGAGTGATGACCGAGTGAGGCCGAGAGCCTGATATTGGGTGACAGTTATGGGATCGGGCTGCACGCCGCATCATGTTATATTGATTTATGCCTGGATCTAGCTTATGATAATGCTTGGGCTGTAAGAGCCCCTCCGAAGTCTGTAACACACCCAGTGAGCGCAAGGACATATTTGAGAGACTGATGTCAGATATGTATAGATAATGTGGGATGGATCTCCCTGGGCCGTGTGAGCCATATACAGTACCGAGTGGTTGTGAGGTGTATTAATATATGGAGATGGATCTTCTCCATAGGGTTGGATTGGCATTCCTCAGTATTGAGTGACTTCTGTCAGACGTGTATATATTCTTGTGATGACCCAAAAGGTCATCCCGTATATTCCTAGCTAATTCCCTGTTTCGAGGTCGTGAAAACCTCCTTCTATCTCACCTCGGTTTGCGTGTGCAGCCGGGGCGTGTAGCCGGGAAGCCTTTATGTGAAAACTTGATAGAAATGATAATTTTATATTAGAAATTTGAATAAAGTTGACTTCGGTCAACATTTTTGGTAAACGGACCCGGACCCGTGATTTGACAATCTCGGAGGGTCCGTAGGAAAATATGGGACTTGGGCGTATGCCCGGAATCGAATTTCGAGGTCCCAAGTCCGAGAAATGAATTTTTAAAAGAAATTATTTTCTGAAAAATATAAGTGATTTTGAAAATGAAATTCTATGTGAAACCTGTGGTATCGGGCTCGTATCTTGGTTCCGGAGCCCGGTACAAGTTCAATATAATATTTGTGCCATATCTGTAAAGTTTGGTAAGAAACGGACTTCGTTAGATGTGATTCGTACCTTACATGTAAAATTTGATGTTTAAGAAGTTTTGAGAAATTTCATTGATTTTGGGGATTAATTCATTGTTTATGATGTTATTTTGGTGATTTGATTACATGAATAAGTCCGTAAGATGTTTTCGAGGTTGTGTGCACATTTGGTTTGAGGTTCCGAGGGCTCGGGTGAGTTTCAGTTAGACTCCGGGATGTTTTTAGGCTTAAAACATAGCTGTTGTAGGTCAAAGAAGTCAAATATCTGAACCCTCCACCGAGGTCCGCGGTCCTTTTTGTGCTGACCGTGCTAAGGGCCTTCGCGGCCGCGGTCATTTTTGTGCAGTCCGCGGTGAAAGAGCTGGACCACTGGTTTGACTTCGGAGGCCTATATCTTTTGATCTACAAGGAAGTTTGAGATGATTCAAAACAAAAGATGTAGCCCTTCGTGTCTAGTTTCCCAAAAAGTAAAAAAAATTGAAATTTGGACATCTGTAGAGAAAGTTATACCCAAAATACTAAAGCATGTCACTACAGTCATTTTTCCTTGCTTTCTTCACTTTTGTTTGTTTTTACTTGTGCGGCCGCACTCCCTTTTTGTGCGGTCCGCGGTGGGCCCTGAGGGGGGGGGTATATTTAAACGGATGTTTCAGTTATTTTTCATTTTTCAAAACCCAAAAAACATAAGAGGCGATTTTCCAAACACACTTTCTTCTCTAAAACATTAGTAAGTGATTTCTAAATCATTTGCTTTACTCCTTAACTTCTTTTTACAAGACTTCATCCTAGAATCTAGGGGTTTCATGGTGGAATTGGGAATTTTGGGTAAAACATAAGAATATTGAATTTTGGGGATTTAGACCTCAAATTGAGGTCGGATTCCAAAACCATTTATATATCCGGGCTCGGGGGTGAATGGGTAATCGGGTTTTGGTCCGAATTTCGGGTTTGGACCGAGCGGGCCCGGGGTCGATTTTTGACTTTTTGGGGAAACTTTAGAAAAATCATTTCCATGCATTAGAATTGATTCATTTAGCATTTATTGATATAATTAAGTAACTTGTGGCTAGATATGAGCGAGTTGGTGGTGGAATCAAGAGGCAAAGCGATAGTTGAGGCTTGAATTTTGATCGTCGAAGTCGAGGTAAGTATCTTGCCTAACCTTGTGTGGGGGAACTACCCCTTAGAATTGAGTCTTCCTTGTTGGTTGTAGCCCGTGTGTGCGAGGTGACGAGTGTGTACACGGACTTATTTGCAAATAGGTTGGCCTTTAAGATCTGTAGGTTCTTGTAGCACTTGTGTATGAATTGTAATTGTTATATTTGAGTCCGTAGTTGTTAATTTCATCCTTTCTTGCTTAAACTAGAATTACTTGCTTTTGGATTCCTTCGTTGGCTATTTGATCTTAAATGACTTAACTGAATATTTTACCGCTCTTATCATCATGCTGTATTTTCTTCCTAAATTTCCTAGCTGACTATAAGTAGTGTAATCTAGCCCTATAGTTGACTAGCCGTAGTTGGAACATCTATTTGTTGGAGTCAAGCATGCCCGTGAGTCTTACATTGTGATTTATGTGACTTTTCCCTTAAGGGCTACTTAGGCCTAGCTGTTAAACATTCATGTTATTGATATTTTCTTGATGTTGCCTATTGCTAAGACTTGTTCAATCTGAGTTTTATTCCGTGAAGTTAACTATTTAGGTGAGATTGGTTATAGCTGTTTCCCTTGCCGGGATGATGTTGTTTTTCATTGTTGACTCCCTTGCCAGGATGGTGTGGTTTTCTATTACTGTTTGTGCTATTAATGATTTGTTTGCGTTGTTGACTCCCTTGCCGGGATGTTGTGATTTATGGTTCATGGTGTTGAATTTCCTTTCCAAACTGTTGTTCTTGATATTGTATTGGTGAGGATGAGAGTAAAGCACGACGGGTGATGCCGTGTATTTATTTATTGTGAGGATGAGAGTGTAAAAGCACGAAGGGTGATGCCGTGCCATGCTTATTTTATTTAAGCACGAAGGATAATGCCGTGCCATGTTTATTTTATTTAAGCACGAAGGATAATGCCGTGCCATATTTATTTTATTATTTGTGAGTATGAGAGTAAAAGCACGAAGGGTGATGCCGTGCACTTGTCTTTGCCTTTTAATAGATTTGGATATTCCTACTGATCTCTTACTGCATTTATTGACAAGATTTGATATTCCTCCTGTACTGCATGACAATTTCTGAGTTACGGACTGAGTTCCGGTAGATAAATCTTGAGGAGATTTTTGATCAAGAGATTTTATTGAAAGGTATTATTGAGAAAAAGTAATTGTTTCGAAATGATTATATTTGAATGACTTTTATTTCGAAGGTATATTTGAAAAGCATTTGTCTTGCAGAAAATGATATTTGGAAGTCATTTATTGGAAAGATATATTTGGAAATTACATATTTTGAAATAAGCTATATTCTGAGTATTTCTCTTTATTAAAGGTACACACACACACACACACACACACATATATATATATATATATATATATATATATATATATATACATTTAGAGAAAGTATGTTTCAAAGGAGATCTTTCTATACTAAAATGAGTATATTTGCAAAGTTTTTCATATGAACTGCTGTTTAAAGGTTTCCACCAGTTTATGGATTTTACTGTCTAAGGCCCGATGTGAACAAGCAGAAGTAGAGTTGAGTTATTGGTGTTCTCTATTGCGTTGTGTTTTCTTCCGGTTTGACTTGTTTTGCTGTCCATCTTTCTGTGTATTTTATGATGTTTCATTGGTTAATTTCTGTAATTTCCTTCCGCATTATATTGTCATTGTTGTAAATTACTCCGTGAAGTCTTAGATAGATGTAGTGTTCGGATTATTTCTGTATTCATGTCAGTTTATTTTGTTAGACCAATGGTGTCTTGACTAGTCCTCGTCACTACTCCACCGAGGTTAGTCTTGATACTTACTGGGCACCACTGTGGTGTGCTCATACTACACTTCTGCACGTTTTTGTGTGCAGATCCAGGTATATACATTGTTAGTAGGTGAGTGGATCATTGCCGAGAAGACTCAAGGTAACCTGCTGCTGCGTTCGCAGGCTTCAAAGTCACCTTCTTACCAGTAGCATTCATATACTGTTGTATTTATTTCCAACAGTTGTATTTAGAAGCTGTAGAAGATTCGTAGAGCTTATGACTTGTATTACCGGATTTTGGGAAGATTTGTAAATTTTGTCAAGATTCTATATCGAGACTGTTAGTTTCTTTTATTATTGTTGTTATTCAGTAACTGTTACGCTTACCTAGTCCTTAAGACTAGGTGCCATCACGATACCCAATGGAGGGAAATTTGGGTCGTGATGATTCTGGGATGGATCTTCCTTGGGCCATGTGAGCCATATACAATACTGAGTGGACGAGTATTTGAGAGTGGGAGCACATTATGCATTTCATACAGTTGATGCATTGGCATGTACAATACATTGCGTTATATATGTTAAACTGTTCGGAATTGTACTTATCTTATCACTTTGAGCTGTTGTCACGACCCAAAATCCATAAAGGTCGTGATGGCGTTGGACCCCACGGCCAGGCAAGCCAACACTTACTAATTAATGAAATCTTTATTATAATATTTTAAAATCATTCCTTTTTTATTTTCTTAAATAATAATTATCGAACTTCTACTAAGTAAACAATAACATCTTTACAAATTTAATTAGTAAATAAATCTCGTAATAAATCCCAGAACCCGGTGTCAAAAATGCATGAACAAATTTCTAAGAATTATACATATACTACAATGCTTGTCCGAAATACAATTGGACAAGGAATTTAAAAATAAAATACAATACATCTGAGGGAGACTCTGTTGGCTGCAGATCGTCTCCGGATGGTGCAACTCGTCTAAGTCTCCAAGTCAGCCACATCGCTGCGTCAAGCAGGGCCACCAACTATGAATGTACCTTCGCAATAAGAATGCACAACAAGTGTAGCATGTGTTCGAAAACAACGTGTACTCAGTAAGTATCCCGCCTAACCTCGAAGAGGTAGTGACGAGAGGTCAACTTTGACACTTGCTAGAGGTCAATTAATATCAGGTATAGTAACAAAATAAATGAATATGAAACAGAGTAAATGTATATAACAAACGATAATAAGTCACACGGTACGATTCCCTCCTCACAATTTACTCAGCTCTCGATTAGCAATTTCCTTCCGTAAACAAAACGTATACATAGATACGGTTTCACCCAAATTGGTTGTTATACTCTAATTAAGGGGAGAACACTCAGATTCACTGGCTTCTAACCAAACATTACACACGATTTAATAGAGATAGTAAGTACATAGGAAATGCCGAGGCGTACTGCCCGATTAAACATAAAAGTAAATTGTGCACTGCCGAAGGGTCGAAGAACGCGAACCATAGATGCATCTATTAACCTGCCGAGGCGAACGACCCGCTCCCATGAGAGTATGGTACGTGAATCTTGCCGAGGATAACGGACCGATCCCATAAGAGTGTGGTACATAAGTCCTGCCGATGCGAACGACCCGATCCCATAAGAGTGTGGTAGGAGGATTTACCCCGCTCGCGAATCATATATGCGAAGCGGTTACACATAAATTTCTCGAGTTATTAAAGTGTTATTCCTTTCCTTTTCCAAGACATGAACTTTCTGTGAAAACTTTTAAGATTCCCATTTTATAACAAATTTGCAATTCTTTTTAAAATTATTTAATAAGTATGCTCAATCTAGCTTCTTCTCAAAGCATATCATCCGGAAGAGTTGGAGAAGGCTATTAGAAAATTTGTTCTATGCGATCGCATAGAGGAGGCCGCGATCGCATATAGTTAAATAAGGGCTGGTAAATTTTGTTCACTGCGAACGCACAGCTGGAGCCGCGATCGCACAGTGCGTATACCTGGGCAATATAAAATTAAACCCTCTACGACTATTAACCCTTTTACACCATTTTTTAATGGGAAAGAGCTTTGAGGCGATTTTTGAAGAGTGGAAATCATTGTTCTTCGTTGAGGTAAGTATTTTGGACCCAAAAAATTGATTATGGGTGATTAAGGAACATAATATCAGTGTTTAATTCATGAAAATCAGTAGAAAAAGATGGGGTTAGGGCTTGAGATTATGAGACCTTTAGGGATCGACTTGAGGGGTCAAACGAACTCCGATATTAGCGTTCTTTATATGTACGGACTCGTGAGATGATAAAAAATATTTTGGTATAAAAATTTCTGAGTTCTGAGACGCGGGCCCGGGGGTCGGGTTTTGACCAATTTCGGGTTTTGAGCTAAAAATTGGTATTTTTCAATTGGAATTCATTCCTTAAGCATAATCTGATGATAAAGATACGATCTTTATAGATTTGGAGCGCTCAGAAGTTGATTCGAGAGGCAAGCGCATTGCAAAGTAGCTTTTTGGGCTAGTTTGAGGTAAGTAATGTCTTTAAATTCTATCCTGAGGGTATGAAACCCCAGACTCTGCACCCTTTCACGGGTTTTGGAATGCAAAGGTTGGAACTTTGAAAATATATTCCCTAGTTAGGCAACTATTGAGTTGCGAAACCGATTTTAAGCCTATTCTTAGTAATATTGATATATATTTTGATATGATTTGGGCTGTAAGCCATGTTTGGGGCTAGTGCCGACCTGTTTACCCCTTGCCGGCTGTTTTTACTATTTTCCTCACTTGATATCTTATGATTTTCACTCAGTCTTTTCTTGATAATTGTTTTGACACTTAGAGTATTTTTGATACTATTTCTTGAAATCGAAACACTACAAGTTGAGAGTGTCTGACTGAGTGAGGCTGCGAGCCTATATTATGAGGATGTTATGATATGAGTGAGGCTGCAGGCTTATATTGTGAGTGATTTATGCCATGATGTGGCTTGTTATAGTGCTTGGGCTGTAGGAGCCCCTCCGGAGTCTGTATACACCCCTAGTGAGCGCAGGTACCTAATTAGTGATGTTGCCTGCGGGGATGATACTGAGTGATTGCGAGGTTGCCTGATAGGCTAATATTGAGTGACTGTGAGGTTTCCTGATGGACTAATATTGAGTGACTGTGAGGTTTCCTGATGGGCTGATACTGAGTGACTGTGAGGTTTCCTGATGGGCTAATATTGAGTGACTGTGTGGTTGCCTGATGGGCTGATACTGAGATTGTTATGAGAAATGATTTTGGCCCGAGGGGCAGATTTACGATGATTTTATTGAGTTTTGAACTATGATTCACTTCGTTTTCAAATTGATTTTTATTGAGATATATTGAAATTATACTTGTTTCAAAGGATTTCTTGAAATTGGTTTTTGAACTTATGTATTTGATGAATACTTATGGTGACTTGGTGATTTAGTATTTTTGTGAATTGGTGTATCTGTGCTGTGTGTTTCTTATTTCTCAGACTGTGATTTATTTTCATTACTACGGAGTTGGAGTACTCATCATTACACCCTGCACCTCTGTGTGCAGATCCAGATATTGATTCAGAGCAGTAGTCGTCCGAGTTCATTATACGCAACTTACGAGATTTCAAGGTAGCTGTCCAATGTCCGCAACTTCTTCATTTCCCTTCCTTATTTAGTATTAATATATTATTCCTAGACTTTGTCTATGGCAATAGTAGAGTTAGTTTATTTTGTAGATGCTCATGACATGTTGACTCCGGGCCTTGGGGACGGTTGTAGACTGTTAGCTTAATTGTTTTGTTTAAAGATTTCAAAATTTATATGCGTATTATGAATCGTTGAAAATAAATTGAGATATTTGAAAGGAAAAATGTGAAAATTTTGAGTGCTGGTTAGCCTAGTTCCACGATAGGCGCCATCACGACCAGTTAGGATTTGGGGTCGTGACAAGTTGGTATCAGAGCTCTAGGTTGCATAGGACTCAACGGTCATGAGCAGGTTTAGTAGAGTCTTGCAGATCGGTACGGAGACGTCTGTACTTATCTTCGAGAGGCTGCAGAACCCTTAGGAAATATTCCACATTCTTGAATTCTAATCGTGCGAATCCATTTATTCAGCCAAAAGTGTAACTCTTTGAATTCCTTTCATGTATTCGAATGCGCATGCGAGCTCCTGGTATCAGTTGTGCGTCGGCGGCTTGTGATTTCCATGGGTGAGATGTAATTTTTAACATGTTAATAATGGGCCAGTCAGAAGGACTTGAGGCCGGATTTTGTCTGTGGCTTAAGTGTTGAGATTTCATTTGGGTGAGCATATGTGTTGAGGGACTTATATGTCCGTTTGTGTCCTTATTGATGGAACTTTATGACTAGATGACTATATGGTGAGTTTTATCGGATAGTTAGATGTATTCAGGTTGTTTGATTGTGACCAAAATGAATTGGCGGGAGATGTGGCAAGAACCATTGATTATTTGACTTATGTATTGAGTTAGAATATGGCTTCGAGTTATGAGTATTGAAGGACCTCTCGTGTAGTTTAGTTATGGAGTGAAGTGGGTTTTCCTGTTATGTTCTGAGTTCCTGTGATGTCTTTTGAGCTGACCAATGCTCTAGTAGCATTCGTGTATTTGATTAGTGGTGTATTCAAGCAGTGATTGCATTCCTTTGTTATTGTATTTATTGATGGCATCCTGTCGTACTCACGTAGCCAGGGATAACATACTCAGCATTTGATGATGGTATCACAAGGATATAGGGAGGAGAAGCTTTGTGCGAAGTTCTCCAAGTGTGAATTTTTGGCTCAGTTCAGTAGCATTCTTGGGACACGTGCTGTCCAGTGAAGGTATCCATGTGGTCAGACGAGTGTGAGTAGAGCTTCTAGAAGCTCAAGATTCCTTGACCACATCCCCAGTGTTAGTATTGCCATCAACTTCAGGTTCTTATACCGCTAGATGTGATGTCTCGAGGGCGGGCAGTGGTTGTGTTCTAATGTAGGAAGGTATAGTGATTGCGTGATAGCTATGATTTTCGAAAGTGTATAGGGAGATATCATTTTGAGGTTAAGCAGGCAGGGGTATTTCCTGCGGGTTGTCTTGAGGTGTGTGACCCTTATGTTTATCTGTGGCAAGTTCTTTTCTACCAGTAGATGATGTATGTTGTAATTTGAGTTTAGCTCGCTTGTGGGAGTTGGCCTTACCAATATTATGGTGAATACAAGATTTGAATACGATTTGAGGGTTAGATGGTTTGGGTCATATAAGCTTATGGAGGATTTAGTTGAACCTCACCACAGTATGGTGGCAGTGATAATGTGTGTGCATCGTAAGTTATTGTTTGTCTTGATCCTTGGGTTTGAGCCAAGTGTGGGAGTCCGTTAATGATAAGTTGATTACACGATTATGTGTTGTACTGGTTTCGGTGCGAGGTATATTGGTGAATCAGTTATGACCTACAGAGGTGGAGTCTAGGAATGACTCGAGTGATGGAAATTTCTTCGATCCAAGTTGTAATGTACTTTACGGATAGTGGAATTCATTGAATGATGGAGTTGTACTGGTAAGGGTAGAGCGTGCAATGTATGAGTGTGCTTGTTGCTTCAAAGGGGTGGATTACTTTCCAAGTATGTGGATTGCAAGCGGGGGCAGGCCGTTCTATTTACTTGGTTAGTGTAATTGAAATTGCGTAGAGTAAATGACGTTCGAGAATGGTTTAGACGGATTCAAGGTTATATGTAGAGATCGAGGATCTTCAAGGTGTGAGAAGGGCTAGAACTGAGATTTACGGGGAAGGTGTCAAGGCTTGTGGTGTATTTGCATTATCATGGATTCTATCTATCAGTATCAGGAAAGTGAAGGTAATGAATTTAAATTCAAAGGAAGTCTCTTTAGGGTAAGTATTTCTAATGTGGTGCATTTGGGGATAATTGAGGGAGTATTCAGCGGCTTATGAGCCTTAGACGGTATATTTTTATGCTTGGGTTTCGTGCGGTGAGTCGGGATTGAGAATGGCAGTATTATGGAAAGAAGAGGTATCAATTCGAAGGTAAGTCAGAAGGAACTTGGATAAATAGGACAACTTGGTAGTACGTCAGATCGGCATGATAAGGGATATGGTTAGTTCTTTGGGTGTTTATAAGGTAATGAGTTGTTACAGGTGTTTCTTAGCAATTCTTTTGGAATTTGGTGGCATGCGTAGCTTGGTTGAGTTAGAAGGATTCAGTCCTGGCGGTTTGGTGTTGTACAAATGTGATTCGGGAGTTCTTGATGGTTTCTACCACGGTTGGAGATGTATATTTCTACTGGCGTGAGGGCCATGTGATGTATAGTGATTTTGCTTCTAAATGGGATCAATGGAAAGTTCTTGGCTAGTTGGGTACGTAGTTGTTTGTGGCTAGGAAGGGAGCATGAAGTTCTCATATTTATCATAGGATTGCATGGCGTATGCGGTATTTTGTGTATAGTGGAGAGTGGCATATGTAAGGTCACGGTTCAATTCTGGAAGGAAGGTCAGAACTGGCTGTTTCAGATGATTAGGTAAAGGATACCATTATTGGGTGGCTGGATGAGAGTATACATTTATAAAGGACAATGTGTTTAAGGCAATGTGTTTGAGTAAGGGTGCATCATTGGTGTTACGGCGCTCTCTTGTTGGATCGACTGCCGATATTCAAGTTTGTTGGTGGCACATAAGAATTATAGGAGTATCCCCGTGGAATGATTGAGTATTAGAGACATGTTATATATTCGAGTGGTGGAATTGGGATCAAATATAGTAATTGGTGCGCCTCATGGATTTTTGAGACTGAGAGTTTTCATGAACATTGTAGTTGTGAACTACGAGGATGCGAGCAAAGCTAGTTAGGTGTTAGTATATGTCATGATTCAGTCGTTATGAATGTTCGGAGAGTTATCTACCTGTTGGGGGTGACAGGAGTTGACTTAGAGTTATTGGTAGGCCAGTATGGGTGTTGCAGGATTGAGACATATTGGTTATTTTCTTTCTGGTTCGGGTGGCATGGTATCGTCCGGTTTCCCCATGGTTATGGCAATGCACTTTGAGTAATTGATGTCGAATTTTGCATGGTTATGGATTTTGAGCAGGGTGGCTTGGAGTATTTCATGTGGTCCAGCGGTTGGATGGGATCATGCTTTGTAGCAGAGTTAAGTAGATGGATGATCCTTGGTGTAGGAATTGTGTGATATGGTTTCACGATGTGTATCGGGCTTTTAGCATGATATGGTAATGGCAAGAGTAATGATAGTATAGTCCTCTCGTGTGGGCCTTCTCTATTTTATGAATTGAGCTCTTAGGATGTTATTATTGAGTGCACGAGTTGCACAAGTTATGGCTCTAGATGGTATTGATGCTGATCGGGTGAATGGTTGCTAGTTTCTACGTGTTTCTTTCATCATCTACACCGTATGAAGGTGTTAAAGCAAGGCTTTGTTTGATAAGAGGTTATTTACCGGTGTTGGGTTGTTATGAGTAGCGATTGGGATTAGGAGTCATCGCTATAAGTGTTGAGTCATGCAGTATATTATGTGATTTCATCTTGTGTTGCGGATATGGCTTGATACAGCATGTTCAAACTATTTCAGCTTATAGTTGTGGGATTAGAACTTGTAAATCATTTCAGAAGTGGAAATTTAGTTCTACGGTTTATGGGTCAGGATCGGACTTCGAAATTTCAACTGTGTTATGCTATTAGACCTATATGGGGTAAGGTGACATTGAATCACCTCCGAATATGGGCATGGTAGGTTACACATCAATTTTGGTGGTGTTTGGAACAACTCTAGGAACGTTCGAGGACGAACGTGTGTTTAAGTGGGGGAGAATGTAACGACCTGGCCGGTCGTTCCGTAGAATTTGTATTATAATTATTGTTATTGACTTGTCATAGGTTGGTTATATTGTTATTGATGTGTTAGAGTTGGTAGGCTTGAAATCGGAATGGTTATAATGAGAAATTAGTCACTTAGTCTTTAAAAAATAGCTTTAAAGTTGGAAAAGTTCACTGAGAGTTGACTTATTGGTAAACGACCTCGGAATACGGATTTTATGGCTCGGATAACTTCATTAGGTGATTTGAGACTTAGGAGTGTGTTCGGAATATTTTTGTGATGTCCGGTGTAGAATTAGGCTTGAATTGGCGAAAGTTAGTTTTTGGCGATTTCCGGTTAGCAGTGGAAAATAGGCTATCGAGGTCGGAATGGAATTCCGGAAGTTGGAACAGATTCGTAATGTCATTTTGGATATGTGTGCAAAATTTCAGGTCAATCGGATGTGTTTTGGATAGTTTCAGCATCGTTGGTGGAATTTAGAAATTTGAAAGTTCATAGGCTTGAATTCGATGTGATTTTAGTGTTTTTGCGTCGTTTTTGGTGATTCGAAGGCTCGACTAAGTTTGTGTGATGTTATGGGATGTGTTGGTATGTTTTGGTTGAGGTCTCGAGGGTCTCAGGCGAGTTTCGGGTGGTTTCAGACCATTCTAAGCCATTTCTAGTTGCTGGTTTTTGGCTTCAGGGGTGTACAGTGCGATAGCATTGATCTGGGTGCGTTAGCACAGAGAAAATTTGGAAAAATCTAGTTGTGCTATGCGATCGCACAAGGATTCCCGCGATCGCACAGAGTAAAATGTATGCTGCACTGTCCCGACTTTGGAAGCATATAACTCACAATCTATAAGGAATTTGAAGATGATCCAAAAATGAAAGTTGTAGCTCTTCATGTCTAGTTTTTAGATAGTTAAACCAATTGTAATTTGGAGTTTTGTTCAAAAAGTTATGACCATTATACTAGAGACTATCCGGAAGAGTTGGAGAAGGATGTTGGAAAATTTGTTCTATGCGATCGCATGAGGAGGCCGCGACCGCATAGGGTTAAATAAGGGCTGGTAAATTTTTTTCACTGCAAATGCACAGCTAGAGCCGCGATCGCACAGTGTGTATACCTGGGCAATATAAAATTAAACCCTCTGATGATAAAGATCCGATCTTTATAGATTTGGAGCGCTCGGAAGTTGATTCGAGAGGCAAGCGCATTGCATAGTAGTTTTTCGAACTAGTCTGAGGTAAGTAATGTCTTTAAATCCTGTCCTGAGGGTATGAAACCCCGGACTCTGCACCTTTTCACGGGTTTTGGAATGCAAAGGTTGGAACTTTGGAAGTATATTCTCTATTTAGGCAACTATTGAGTTGCGAAACCGATTTTTAAGCTTATGCTTAATAGTATTGATATATATTTTGATATGATTTGGGCTGTAAGCCATGTTTGGGGCCTAGTGCCGATTTGTTTACCCCTTGGGGGCTGTTTTTACTATTTTCCTCACTTGATATGTTATGATTTTCACTCAGTATTTTCTTGATAATTGTTTTGACACTTAGAGTATTTATTATACTATTTCTTGAAATTGAAACACTGTTTCTGGGTTGAGAACCCGATTTATTTATGGCCTGAAGGGCAAGTTGAGAGTGTCTGACTGAGTGAGGCTGCGGGCCTATATTGTGAGGATGTTATGATATGAGTGAGGCTGTTGGCCTATATTGTGAGTGATTTATGACATGATGTGGCTTGATATAGCGCTTGGGCTGTAGGAGCCCCTCCGGAGTCTGTACACACCCCTAGTGAGCGCAGGTACCTAATGAGTGATGTTGCCCGCGGGGCTGATACTGAGTGATTGCGAGGTTTCCTGATGGACTAATATTGAGTGACTGTGAGGTTTCCTGATGGGTTGATACTGAGTGACTGTGAGGTTTCCTGATGGGCTAATATTGAGTGACTGTGAGGTTGCCTGATGAGCTCATACTGAGATTGTTATGAGAAATGATTTTGGCCCGAGGGGCAGATTTATGATGATTTTACTGAGTTTTGATTTCAAACTGATTTTTACTGAGATATATTGAAATTATACTTGTTTCAAAGGATTTCTGGAAATTGGTTTTTGAACTTATGTATTTGATAAATACTTATGGTGACTTGGTGATTTACTGTTTTTGTGAATTGGTGTATCTTTGCTGTGTGTTTCCTATTTCTCAGACTGTGATTTATTTTTATTACTACTGAGTTGGCGCACTCATCATTACTCCCTGCACCTCTGTGTGCAGATCCAGGTATTGATTCGGAGCAGTAGTTGTCCGAGTTCGTTATCCGCAGCGTCCGCAACTTCTCCATTTCCCTTCCTTATTTAGTATTAATATATTATTCCTAGACTTTGTCTATGGCAATAGCAGAGTTAGTTTATTTCGTAGATGCTCATAACATGTTGACTCCGGGTCTTGGGGACGGTTGTAGATTGTTAGCTTAATTGTTTTGTTTAAAGATTTCAAAATTTATATGCGTATTATGAATCGTTGAAAATAAATTGAGATATTTGAAAAGAAAAATCTGGAAATTTTGAGTGCTGGCTAGCCTAGTTCCACGATAGGCGCCATCACGGCCGGTTAGGATTTGGGGTCGTGACAATGCACACCAGATGCACCAGCAAACATCAGTAGCCAAACACTCGAAAATGACCCAAAACCACCCCGAAACACACCCGAGGCCCTCGTGACCCCGTCCAATCACACGACTCAGTCCCATAACATCCCACGAACCTGCTCGAGGCCTCAAATCACATCAAACAACGCCGAAACCATGAATTGCACTCCAATTCAAACTTTATGAACTTTGAAATTTCAAACTTCCACATCCAATGCCGAAACCTACCAAATCACGTCCGATTGACCCCAAATTTTACATACAAGTCATATTCGACATTACGGACCTGCTCCAAATTCCGGAATCACATTCCGACCCCGATATCTAAATTTCCACTGCCAGTCGGATTTCTCAAAAACCTTCAAATTTCTAGTTTTATCCAAATGACTTCAAAATAACATACGGACATCCGAATTCACTTCCGATCGCGCTCCCAACTCCAAAATACCATACACAGCTATTCCCAGACGCTAAATCCCAAATGGACATCAATATCACTAAAATGCACTTCAACCCAGACTTAGGAAATTTCTTCTAAAATGCTGACATCCACAACATACGCAAAAACGCTCCCGGGGTAATCCAAAATCCGATTCGGACATACGCTCAAGTCCAAAATCATCATACGAACCTGCAGGAACCTTCAAATCCTGAGTTCGAGGTCGTTTACTCAAAATTCCCATCTTAGTCAATTCTTGCAACTTAAGGCTTCCGAAATGAGAATTTTCTTTCCAATTTGACTCTGAACTTCCCAAAATTCAACTCCGACCACGCCTACGAGTCATAACAACTGAAACGAAGCTGCTCATGACCTCAAACTGCGGAACGACGCACTAGAGATCAAAACGACCGGTCGGGTCATTACATTCTCTCCCACTTAAACATACGTTCATCCTCGAACGTTCTAAGAACTGCTCTAGAGTTGTCTGTACTCACTGTTTAACCCCTCGTGCACCTGCCCGTGCTACCACAACCTAGTCGAGCACATTAGCTTGATCAAATCTAAAGATATCCTCCTTTATCCATACAATAAGCCCAGAACCCAGTTCCAGCACCTGAAATTCTCTGCCAGACCTGTTTTCAATATATGAACACCGTATCAACTACCACACGAGGTGCCAGAACATGACCGTGTACCTTTGTTGAACCAACACCATGCACCGCATAATTCACCATCTAACCACAATGACATTCCCTGAACCTTAATAGCCAACATTCCATGAATCTGATGCTCCCAATGCATCTTCTGATATATATATATATATATACCCTGCTATAATGCTGACAATACCACCACTACGGAGGAGATGTGTAGAATTTTCTAACCAAATGCAGAGTTAACCGAACATTGAATCTCTCCTTTTTTGACTAAAATCACCACCTCATTACTAACAAAATGCTGGTATTTGTTCTTTGCTATACTTCACAAAATTCTTATCGCACTGATCCCTGATCTAATAGTCTCGTCTCATCCAGTATGAGCTGTTCAGACAACCAACCACCCCAGACATGACCAACAGTCTCAGACGATGATACAATGCGCCAATAGGCCACAACTCAAACATGATACATAAGGAAATGACTCAGGAAGGGACTACTCGACTCACACAACTAATATGAACTTTCCTCAGAAAATAGGAAGTAAAACACAAGTAAATAATTATAGGGAACCGTACTCAATATCACATTGTTGCAGCGTGTAACCCGATCCAAATAACATACCCGTGGTGGTGTGCCACCCGATTCCCTCATAAAATTCACATAAGGAGATATACACGGAGCTGAATTGCTCACTATTACAAATTACTGAGTACCGGTCACAAGCACGCTAGGTGCACAATACCATCCTGGGGAGACTGATAGAGCCATACAATACAAAACTCGAGCAAAACTGAGGTGCGATATATATACTCTAAATCTCAAGAGCTCTCCTGATCACATAACATCATCACTACACGGAGACTCAACACATAGGGATTTATCAAGCCATTTCACAACTCACACGGCACAATCATAATATTACATGGATTTGACGAAGACGGAACAACATATGACATTCCAACACCCCTCCTTGAGGAGCGCCATACTAAAATGAACACACCTGACCCACATGGAGCCCACAACCATATTGGAATCCATTCACAACCCTCAAGCCGATTCTGCTCCCACTACACTAGATTGATAGCTTACCCGGGTCCATTATAACCCACTTCTCCCATAACACGCAAGAATCACCATCATAGCCGGGACAACACCCCATAACCCACAACAAAGATGAACTGAATGCCTTCCAGGCATAACTTCTCAATTAAGAAACATTACACTTCGTTATACTTGGTCTAAGTCTTCAATCAATCAGGTGACTACAAGTCACACTTATACAATCTTCCCGTGGTCACGCTCCCACGACCTTCCACACAAGGTAACAAGTCTGCACATCCATACCACCAACCACACTAACGCTGTAAAACAAATCAAGAATCCATAACCAGGGTGCAAGCCTCTTTCATCAAACACCGATCTCATGCGACACTGAAGACAACACCAGCTTACTCTAGGCATTCAAATCCCTTCTTCTTGCTCATCCGAGCTCTTGACATCCTTGTTAACACCGAACCAGTCTCAACCCCTACTCCCAGTTACATACTGGTTACTGCACCTATCATGCCAATATGAGATAGCGCAAGAATTCCATCATAACTCTTGAACTACTAATAGGGGGAACACTTCATCATATAGAAACCTTTTACTTACCTTGATTCAAGAGAACCATAACAAACTCAATCCTCACTCATCCCGAGTGGCCTTGATTCACGAGACCATGCTATCTCAACCCTACGAAACCGTCTCATTTCCCCTGATGTGCATTCACAACTTCGACTGATATACCCCTCATAATAATCTTTCTACAATCCGGAGTTTATTTCTCTCACTCCTCCAATACTATCTTGCACACTGAAAAAGATCATAGAACACTCCAACCATTTTCCTTTTTCTCAGAATTACGCTGCAAAAGCTCGATTCTTAATCATACTGCTGCCTGAAACCCTTAAACACCGCACTCTTAACTTTCGAATTCATTAGGACCATTATTGAGAGTCACCCACTCTGACTGGCCCCGAATACAATCAACTCCAAGGCTCTTCTAGCACACGAAAATCTTCTCAATGAAGCACGTGACTGAGTCACTACTCTTATAACTCGCCTATGCATTAAGCATGAATCCTGAATCTTCCAAGGCCTAACCCTGGTCCAACAGGGCCAACCTTTGCATGTATTTATCGAATCTCATGCACAAGTGCCATTTTACTCTTCTCTTCTTAGCTGCAATAACTTGCCAATACGCCGATAATCCACAACCCCATGAGAAGATAATCCCGCAACCCAATCGCAGGCGGTGGGACTCTCCCACTTAGCCTGAATCTACTC
The DNA here is from genome assembly GCA_005239495.1 of Nicotiana undulata. Lineage (NCBI taxonomy): Eukaryota > Viridiplantae > Streptophyta > Magnoliopsida > Solanales > Solanaceae > Nicotiana > Nicotiana undulata. The sequence continues at coordinate 85,509 of ML281103.1, read as the reverse complement.
CTTGCACTCTAGACCCACCGAGATCCTTTCTCCTTTGCTGACATGATCTTGCTCAACCAATCCGTCAATTTCTCCTAAGTCTTCCTATTTGTATTCCATGAATACCCAAATTCTCTAGCATCATTCACGTATTCAGCCTCCTACCGGATAACCACTAGAATTTCTTGCAGAAACTTTCCAACCACACAACCGCTAACCTACTCACAGGAGATAACCCACATGGGGGAATCACCAACTGACACCTTCCAACGACGCTGCACTGCACAATCTTTACGACATCAATACCCCATCCTACGCCCTTCTTCATTTACCAATTTTACTAGTCCGTCCGCTCCTCATAGACATCTATTAAATGTGCGACAATATCTTCAAATTCACCGCCATATTGCATCCTTATTCATCCCTAACGACTCCTCTCTGTTGTATCCAACCTTCCGCCGTAATAACCAACATTTCAATTTAAGCTTGTGGACCCAATCACCGTCCACTAAAATTCTCAAATCACTCCAGACTTCTCCTCAAGATAGGCAGCTGTTTTACCACTGAATGCATATGCTACGCTTCCACTCTCCAACTTTAGTTAAACTTATTCCTTTGAGCACTACTTGACTTCCTTTTCTTACACCTGACCCTTTTAGAAATTTAGTCGTCGCATGTCACTTTTCACATGTCTTCCTTCATCGTATGATGCCCAATTGCTGCCCCAATTCAATATCATTCTCTGTAGCTCTTAAACCAGTAGGTCACCACGACTTCAAACTCTTCGAAGATCATCTTTCTCGAGCTGCCTTCATAGCAATACTTATTCAATACTGAACCACTACACACCACGATCTCTAGCAATCGCTTGTTCAATACTTCTTCGCAATACTCTGACCCCATGCAATCGACGAAACTATAGCACCGACGAACTTAACACATTCCATTTGATCAAAGACGATGATATCACATTACCGATGAAAATTTCCACCTCACTTGAAAACACCAAGTCTCATTACTTTATCACCCACACTTGAACATTCATAGCCCAATTGCCCTTCCTCCGTCGAAATAAAAATACAGAAATCTCGAAATCACGCTCCGAGAAGACCTCACTTTAAGTCTTTCATTGCCCCGACATATGGGCAAGCATCCTACCATCATATCAGCACCGCACGATAACCAATTGTAAGTATCATAACAACCTGAGCATAGCCTCAAAACTCTCAGAACACAACTACTGAGCTAAACCATCATAATATCCTTCTGCAGGACAACAACAACAACCCCAACCAACTACACATGGAAAACAACTCGCACCATATCCGTAGCATCATTTCAATACCTCAAATCCTCGATTCATAGAAAGCGCTTCGCGACGTATAAGATTGAGTAGGAAGAAACATAGGCATAAGCCTTAAAGGAATCAAATCGCACGATAAGGAATCAAGAAGGGTAGTACTCCTAACAACCTTGTAGCCTCTCGAAGATAAGTACAAACGTCTTCGTACCGATCCGCAAGACTTTACTAGACTTGCTCATAACTCGTGAAACCTAACGGAACCTAGAGCTCTGATACCACGTTGTCACGACCCAAAATCCATAAAGGTCATGATGGCGCCGGACCCCACAGTCAGGCAAGCCAACACTTAATAATTAATGAAATCTTTATTATAATATTTTGAAATAATTCCTTTTTCATTTTCTTAAATAATAATTATCGAACTTCTACTATGTAAACAATAAAATCTTTAGCAAATTTAAATAGTAAATAAATCTCGTAATAAATCCCAGAACCCGGTGTCACAAGTGCATGAGCAAATTTCTAAGAATTATACAGATACTACAATGCTTGTCCGAAATACAATTGGACTAGGAATTTAAAAATAAAGTACAATACATCTGAGGGAGACTCTGTCGGCTGCGGATCGTCTCCGGATGGTGCAGCTCGTCTAAGTCTCCAAGTCATCCACATCGGTGCGTCAAGCAGGGCCACTAGCTATGAATGTACCTATGCAATAAAAATGCACAACAAGTGTATCATGAGTACGAAAATAACGTGTACTCAGTAAGTATCCCACCTAACCTCGAAGAGGTAGTGACGAGAGGTCAACTTTGACACTTTCTAGAAGTCAATTAATATCAGGTATAGTAACGAAATAAATGAATATGAAACAGAGTAAATGTATATAACAAACGAGAATAAGTCACATGGTACGATTCCCTCCTCACAATTTACTCAGCTCTCGATTAGAAATTTCCTTCCGTAAACAAAACGTATACATAGATACGGTTTCACCCAAATAGGTTGTTATACTCCAATTAAGGGGAGAACCCTCAGATTCACTGGTTTCTAGCCAAACATTACACACGATTCAATGGAGATAGTAAGTACATAGGAAATGCCGAGGCGTACAACCCGATCCAACATAAAAGTAAACTATGCACTACCAAAGGGTCGAACGACGCGAACCATAGATGCATCTATTAACCTGCCGAGGCGAACGACCTGCTCCCATGAGAGTGTGGTACGTGAATCCTGCCGAGGCGAATGGCCCGATCCCATAAGAGTGTGGTACATAAGTCCTGCCGAGGCGAACAACCCGATCCCACAAGAGTGTGTTAGGAGGATTTACCCCGATCGCGAATCATACATGTGACGCGGTTACACATAAATTTCTCGAGTTATTAAAGTGTTCTTCCTTTCCTTTTCCAAGACATGAACTTTCTGTGAAAACTTTTAAGATTCTCATTTTATAACAAATTTTCGATTCATTTTAAAATTATTTAATAAGTATGCTCAACTAGCTTCTTCTCAAAGCAAACAATAAATACAAATCAAATATAATAACAACAAAGCATGATGTAGGCCTAAAGCTACCCGGACATAGGCATAACTAGTAGCTACGCACGGACTCCCGTCATTATATGCGTATGTAGCCCCCACAAATAGTAGCACATATTTAATTATTTCACCTATGGGGACAATTCCCCCTCACAAGGTTAGAAAGGAGACTTACCTTGCTCCGAAATTCCATAACCGACTTCCAAGCCCTCCCGGCGACTCCAATTGATGCACGATGTCCTAAAACTAACCAAATAACGGGCAAACCAATGAAAATATACTCTAATGATTATGATAATTCAAATTATATAAATTCCCAACTCCGCTCGAAAAGTTGACCAAAATGCCCTCGGGCCCACGTGCCCAAATTTCAGAATTTCTCGAAGATAAACTCTACCCGTAGCTTTACTAACTCAAACACATAATTTACTCTAATTTTCATGCTCAAATTCGTGGTCAACATTCCAAATTACCAATTCTAGGCCTTCCTCTAAAATCCCCAAATTTATACTAATTTTCCATGTCTAAATCCATGTAAGATTACATACTTAACTCAAAAATGAGAAGAATTCACTTACCTAGAGATGCTTGATGAAAATCCTCCCTTGAAGCTCCCCAAAATCGCCACACCAAATGAAAGAATGAAAGAAATGGCCAATTTCCCATTTTAAAATGGGACACTGCCCATCACTGCCCCTCTATGCGATCGCATAAAAGCCACTGCTATCGCATACTGACCTGGTTGCCTCCAATTTTCCTTCTTCGCGATCGCATACTTTCCACTGCGTTCGCATACCTTCCTCCAGCCAACACTACGCGTTCGCGGTCCCCTCCCCGCGTTCACATAGGTCAAATGGCCCCTTGGCCCCCAACTCCCTTTCCTTCTACACGTTCGCGTGCAAGGACCCGTGTTCGCATAGTTGTCTCACCCTAAGCCTCCGCGTCCGCACACCCTACACTGTGTCCGCGTAAGCCAAACCAACAACCCCCAGATTTTTCCTCTTCACGATCGCATAAGCCCAAATCTCGCCCTTCGATTTAAACTCTTCGCGATCGCGCTCCTAAGGATGCGATCACAATGCACACTAGATGCACCAGCAAACAACAACAGCCAAACACTCGAAAATGACCCGAAACCACCCCGAAACACACTCGAGGCCCCCGGGACCCCGTCCAATCACACGACTCAGTCTCATAACATCCCAAGAATTTTCTGGAGGCCTTAAATCACATCAAACAACACCGAAACCACGAATCACACTCCAATTCAAACTTTATGAACTTTGAAATTTCAAACTTCCACATCCGATGCCGAAATCTATCAAATCACGTCCGATTGACCCCGAATTTTGCACATAAGTCATATTCGACATTACGGACCTGCTCCAAATTCCGAAATTGCATTCCCACCCCGATATCAAAATTTCCACTGCCGGTCGGATTTTTCAAAAACCTTCAAATTTCTAGTTTTATCCAAATGACTTCAAAATAACCTACGGACATGCGAATTCACTTACGATCGCGCTCTCAACTCCAAAATACCATACGAAGCTATTCCCAGACTCGGAATCCCAAACAGACATCAATATCACAGAAATGCAGTTCAACCCAGACTTAGGAAATTTCTTCTAAAATGCTGACTTCCACAACATACGACGAAACGCTCTCGGGTTATCCAAAACACGATCCGTACATACGCCCAAGTCCAAATCCATCATACGAACCTGCAAGAACCTCCAAATCATGATTCCAAGTTCGTTTACTCAAAATTCTAATATTAGTCAATTCTTCAAACTTAAGGCTTCCGAAATGAGAATTTTCTTTCCAATTTGACTACGATCTTCCCAAAATTCAACTCCAACCACGCCTACGAGTCATAACACCTGAAACGAAGCTGCTCATGAACTCAAACTGCTGAACGACGCACTAGATATCAAAACGACCGGTTAGGTCGTTACAGCTGTCTAGTTAACTAGAAACATGCCTAAAATTCTGTACATTGATTCTATTATAAATGTTAAGGTTTAGTCTGTCACTACCTCTCATCCCACAATTTTGGCTTGTTACTTACTGAGTTGGTGTACTCACGTTACCCCCTGCACCTTGTGTGCATATTCAGGTATCCCAGGTCACGATAGTGCCCGTTGATCGCTTGTTGCAGTTCATCTTCTGAGAGAGCGATGTAGCTTCTTGGCGATCGCAAACCCGCCTTTCTCCTTCCCTATCCTTCCTTTGTGTATTTTTGTTAGTTATTTCCCAAAACAATGTTGTCTTGATGCATTTTGTACATTTGTAGTACGGCTCATGACTTAGTGATACAAGATGTTTGGATTTATTTTACGGTATTTTGGGTTTTGTCTTTATCTTTTATTTCGGATTCTCTGATGAAAAAGGTTAATATTTTAATGTTGTTATGAGAAAATCGAATTGGTTAAGAGTGTAGGCTTGCCTCGTTCTACGATAGGCGCCGTCATGACTGGGTTGGTCTTGGGGCCGTGACAATAAATATATTACTACAATAGTTAGATATAATGTGTTCAAAAAATTAAGAAAATATTTTTGTATGACTAAAATAAATTTTTTAAAAATACTTAATAATTTCTAATATAGGTAAAAAATTAAAAGTTAAATTTGTATCTTAAAGCTAAAAAAGAAAGAAAAGTTAAGTGCATCTAATACAAAAATAATTATAAGAGAACTCAATACATTTAGAACATAATAATCAAATAACTTATGTAATAATATTTTAGGCCAATTCACAAGTTAAATTTAAAATAAAATATTATATAATTTTTATTATAGATAAAACATTAATATAAAAATTAATTATAATTTATAGTAGGGAAAAGAATTATAAAAAAAGGTAGTGGGAGGATACTTATAATTTAAAAATAAAATAAATTTAACAATTATATTATATTTAAAAAATATTACTGATAAATTTAAATGATTAAAAAATTTCAATAAGATGATACAAGCATGAAAATATACCAAATTTCAAGAACAAAATATTTATATTTATTAAGGACTATTAATATGATATAAACAAGACATTAATTTAATTATTGAACTAATAAAAAATTATATGATATTATAATAAGATTAAATAATAGATAATACAATAACTATAAAGAACAAAAAGAAAAAAAGATTTGTGATGAATAAGACATATTTGACTATTCAGATAAAAACAAAGTGATAGTAAGAATTTTGTTAGATTAATATGATTTAATGTGCTCAAACAAAATAGATCACAACATGACATGTTTAGTATTCTTTAATATGACAACGAAACAAAATGCAATTACTAAAATCAAGGGGTTAGGTTGCTGCATATATATGTCATGACCCGAAATCCCACCTTCAGGTCGTGATGGCGTCTAACGTTGAGCCCGCTAGACAAGCCAACATTTTAGTTAAATCTACTCCTTTCTTTGTTCAAGGTGTCTCACAATGAAACCATAAGCATGATTATATAAACTAAAAACTTGCAGAAGCTAGAAATTTCAACAACTTAATATAATTACGTAGTTCCATACAAAGTTTCCCAGAACTGGCATCACAAGCCTCACGGACGATCTAAGATTTCTACGACAATAGTCTGGAAAGAACAAGTAAAACTGTCCGAAAATACAATAAGACAGGAATGAAAGATAGATGGTGACGCCAAGGCCCACGTACGTCTGCGGGTCTACCTTGATGTCTCCTATGTGGACTGAAGGATGCTCCCTCTGTCAATGCCCACTGGGTCCGGCTGCGTAGTCTGCACAACATAGAAAAGTGCAGGTGTAGCATCAGTACAACTGACCCCATGTATTGAGTAAGTGCCGAGCCTAACCTCGCGGAAGTAGTGACGAGGCTAGACACAACAACAACATATACTTGTACAATTCTACAATATATAACAGATAGCAATAGGAAAATAACAGTTAAATACGAGGGGGATTGGGGAACATGCTGGGGGAAACAATAGAGAAACAATAACGGTTAACTGAACAAGACCCCAACACAACGGAATGAAAATCAACAGCAGGTAGCAATAAAAACAAATATGTACACGGCATCACCGTTCGTGCTTTAATCTCATCCTCACAATGCAGTAAATAAATGAATGAATGGCACGACATCACCCTTCGTGCTTTTACTCTCTTCCTCACATTGCAATAAATAAATGAATGAATGGCACGACATCACCCTTCGTGCTTTTACTCTCATCCTCACAATGCAATAAATAAATGAATGAATGGCACGGCATCACCCTTTGTGCTTTTCACTTTTCCTCACCCAAGTAATATCAACAACAACAACAAGGCAAGTAAAATCGTCAATATGATTCATAACCACTATTTCCCGGCAAGGGAACTACAACAACACTAATATAGCCCTAGCAAGGGACTCAACTATAACCAATCTCTTCCGGATACATAACTCCACAAAATAATCCTCAACTGAAAACAACTTATCACATATCCTTATCAGGTATTTTCAACAATTGCATACTTCCGAAATGAAATCCGCTTCATAACACAATAAATATTGAAGAGAAACATGTAATACATCAAAACCGACTCACGGGCATGCATTGACCGCAACGTATAGGTACTCGTCACCTCACCTATACGTTGGACATGGATAATCACATAGAAAATAGGACTCTACACCTAATCCCTCAGCTAAGGTTAGACCAAACACTTACCTCGATGCCTCGAACACAAATCAAGCCTCAACTACCGCTTTACCTCTTGGTTCCGCCACCAACACACTCGTATTTAGCCACAAGTTACTTAATTATATCAATAAAGGCTAATTGAATCAATTCTAATGCATGAAAATGAGTTTTCTAAAGTTTTCCCCAAAAAGTCAAAAATCGACCCCGGGCCTGCTTGGTCCAAACCTGAAATACAAAACCCGATTACCCATTCACCCCCGAGCCCGGGTATATAATTGGTTTTTGAATTCGACCCCAAATTGAGGTCTAAATTTCTAAATTTCGATATTCTTAGGTTTTTCCCCAAAATTTCCAATTTTCCATGAAAACCCTAGATTCTAGGATGCAATGTTGTAAAAAGAAGTTATAGAGTAGAGAAATTGAGTTAGAAATCACTTACCAATGTTTTTGAAGAAGAAAAGTATTTTGAAAATCGCCTCTTACGTTTTAGGGTTTTTGAAAAGTGGAAAATAGCTGAAAATTACGTTATTTATAGGTATCCCTGCCTAGGCCTCCACCGCGGTCCGCGGTAAGGCTACCGCGGCCGCGAAGGCCTCATTGCAACCTCACAGAAGTTCCACCACCGCGGTCCGCGATAAGGCGACCGCGACCGCGGAGCTGCTGCAGGTCCTTTGAAGGTCAACCACCGCGGTCCGCGCTAGGGCGACCGCGGCCGCGTTCCAAGGTTCAGAAAACCTTGGTTCACCTGCACACTCAGTGATTTTAAGTCTAAAACGCCCCGGAACCTACCCGAAACTATCCCGAGCCCTCGGAACCTCAACCCAAAAGTGCACACAACCTCGGAACCACATTACAGACTTATTCAAGTACTTAAACCACCAAAATAACATCAAAACAAGGAATTAGACTCCAAAATCTATAGAATTCCCTCAAACTTCATAAACTATCGAATTTTCCATTTTTGGATCCGAAACATGTCAAATTAATTCCGTTTATTACCTCATTTTACAGACAACTCATATTAATCATATTGAACTTGTTCCGGGCTCCGGAACCATAATACGGGCCCGGTAACACGAGTTTCACATAACAATTCATTTTCACAAGTCTTTATATTTTTCAAGAAATAATTTTTCTTTAAAAATTCATTTCTCGGACTTGGGACCTCGGAATTCGATTCTGGGCATACGCCCAAGTCCCATATTTTCCTACGGACCCTCTGGGACCGTCAAGTCACGGGTCCGGGTCCGTTTACCAAAAATGTTGACCAAAGTCAACTTTATTCAATTAACTATCAAAAATTCAACTTTTATCAAATTTCTACATAAAGACTTCCCGGCTACACGCCCGGGCTGTGCGCACACATCGAGGAAAGATTAACGGAGGCTTTCAAGGCCTCGGAACACGGTTTTAATTCAAATTACACGGGATGACCTTTTGGGTCATCACAATATATAAAAAATAGGTTGTCCACTACGAGATTTGAGCAATAATTTCATATCATGCTTCATAATTAATATCTAATGTTATATAATTGTTATCCAAGAGGTTTATATATTAAGGTTATTTGCACATGATTCAAATAACCTACATCATAATTTGACATGATTTGTAACCGCGCATCGCGCGGGTACTACTACTAGTTTAATTTATCACGAACATGGTGGGATATATGGGAGTCCTATACTCTTAACCAGAGGTTTCTAGTCGAGCTCTAAAAATGAAAAAATTCCTTATAAGAATTGTTCTCCATTAAAAAGACCTACACAAACTAAATCTAAATTAGTCGGACCAATAAATGTCGATTACCAAATAGTGATACTTTTTTTAAATACAATTTCTCTTCATTTTGAAATTATGATGGAGGAGCCACTTGTATTATGACATGTAATGTGTCGTGCATATGTTTAATTGGACATTACCATTGGCTTTTGGCGTACCATTCTAGAACATGGAGTTTTATTTTTGTTAAGGAATTTCTTTCAAAAACTACATTTTGGATTGTTTTAGTGGCTATGAATTTGGCGCTTTCATTTTACTTGGAGATTAAATAAGACAACAGAAAAGAATGAAAACTTTAATCGTTCTCCTTTAAACTTTGTCCTGGATCGTAAATCAGGTCTTACTGAAATTTGTAATGAAATCTAACTATGAAGAGTGTTGAACTTGACATGTCTGGTTGATCGGAAAGCCATTTTTGCTTTTTTTGGGATAAAACTGGAAAATTTTAATTCCTTCATCTTTTTATTTTTCTCTACACGCATTTAATAAATAAAGCGTAGCTTTAAGTAGAATGAAACAATAATCGGTGAAAATACAAAAGGCTCAATTTCAGAAAAATATTTTTAAGGGAATTAAGCAGGCTTTCCAGTCGAAGTTAAAAAATACATATTTATAAATCAAATTGAAATTGTGAAAACCAAGTTGTGTTAGGTATTTACCCGTAAAGCGGTACAGTTGAATTTGTAACGTGGTTATAGACATGTAAATTAAATTGATCCGATAAAATAAAATAAAAAAGTACAAGCAGATTAAATAAAGATAATTGAAGAAGAAACAAACATAAGCTTTAGAATGTTCCCATTGGGATCGATAGGAATTGAAAATCCTCGAACACACTTGTATAAAGCTTAAGAGAAAGAAAGAAAAAAATTAGTCTTTCTTGATCGTGTCTTCTCCTCCCTTTACAATAGAATGAAAGTCTCTAACTAGAGCTATGAGGTGCTTGATTGCAAACCATGCCCCATCAATTACCAATATTAGTATTATAATAAAAGGTCATTAAAAGGTAATAAGAATAATAAAGGGTAGTAAAGGCTAATAAAAGCCAGAGGAAGTTTGGAGTTTTCTGTAGCGTTTTCGTAATGGTTATATCTTGAATTGCTTCTTATCCGTTCATAGGTTCATATTCGGTGTCATCATGGTTGAGTCACTGCCGACTGTTCATCCTTGACACATGTCGCTTCCAAAGTCAAATAACTCTGAGACCAGCTTTTATCCTATACAAATAGTTCCCTCACTTTTCGATTACTCATTGTGATGTGATCGGAAAGTGGAAAGTTTTATCCTTTCCACCCTCGTTACTGCTTCATTAAAAACCTTACCGGTAAAACCCAATCAGGAAAAAAATCGGGCAAAGGAAAAAAAGAGTGCAGAACGTACAGATTCATATGACAACTCCACCACCTATTATTCTTTCGTTGATGACTGATTGGCGGTGAAGAAGAATCACTGTCACGACCCAATTTATCCACCGAAAGGTATCGTGACGGCACCTAGTCTCTACGACTAGGTAAGCCTAAATTTCGGAATAGATATTAAATAAAAATGATAAAATAAAGACGGAATAAAGTAAATCTGCTAAATGAAATATCGCCACTCGACATGTACAAATGTAACTCCCAAAATCCGGAATGTCACATTTAGTCAGAGGCTCTATCCCAAAATAGCTCTATACAACGAAAAGGAAATACATAAGATGTCTCTATCTAACTAGATTAAAAGGTGACTCGGAGGATTCTGCGGATGCGGCAGAATTACCTTGCGGTATCCTCGATGCAACTACGACGATCACTAGCCACGGAACTGCGTACTAGAACCTGGATCTGCACACAAAAAATATATGCAAGAAAGGGCATGAGTACACCACAATTCGTACCCAGTAAGTGCCAAGCCTAACCCTAGTCAAGTAGTGACGAGGTCATGTTAAGACTCTAATGGATTTATAAGTAAAACAATTTAAAATAGTACAAAAGGAAAATAAATTGTAAGGTAAGTAATAAAAATGAATAAATCTGAAATGAAACAACAACAGGGAGCCCTCAACTCAGCACAACGTATCACATAGTGGGATCTCCCGGGATACCGTCCCGTAGTACCAAATATAAAGATGCAGTATAGGGGGATCTCCCGGAATACGTCCATAGTCCCAATTTAAATATGCAGTACAAAGGTATTTCCCGGAATATGTCCGTAGTCCCAATTTAAATATGCAATACAGGAGGATCTCCCGGAATACGTCTGTAGTCCCAATTTAAATATGCATTGTGGAACGAATAACAAATAAGGCATCAATTGAAACGGTTCGACAAATAGCAGGTAGGGAAAGCAATAACCTATCTAACATGGCGCACAGAGTGTCAGATAAGAAATTTAATTTTAAACAGGTAAGCATGCTTTCCTAATCTAAGTTGAACAATTTAACACAGTAAGGCGAGGTAATAGGAGAAAAACAATTTATAATTTTCGGAGAAAAATGGAATTCTTGCAATAATGGCCCGTGTACGTACTCGTCACCTCACGTACACCGCGCCCACACAACAATTTATATCAAAACAACCTAAGGGGAAGTCCCCAACACAGAGTTAGGCAAGCCACTTACCTCGACTGCTCAACTCAACCTGAAATCACGTTCTTCAACGAGTACCCGACTCCGAATGGCCCAAATCTATTCAATTCAATTGCATAATGTAAATATCACTTTAAGAAATCAATATAGCTAATTAGTTCGAAGCTAATACGCGAAATTAGAAAAATTGCCCAAAACGTCCTCGGGGACCACGTCCCAGAATCGAGTGAAAGTTACAAATTTAGAACACTCATTCACTCAGGAACTCACTCGAACAAGAATCATCAAAATCCGACGTCAAAATCTCCTTAAATTCTCAGATTTTTACTTGGGGAACTTTCCTCTCCTTTTCATGATTTTCACCCAATTTCATTGATTAGATTGAAGAAATTGCTATTGGTTAATGATATACAAGTGAATTAATATTAGAAATCGTCACCTATGAGTCTTCTCTTCAAAATCCACTCAAAATCGCCAAATCCCGAGCTCCAAATCGTTTTAGAAGATATGAATTTCAAACCTTCGGATTTCGTATTAACAACCCAGCAATTCCGCACCTGCGACTCATTGGACCGCACCTGCGAAAAATACATTGCAGGTGCGAAAACTCACTAAATGGACTGAGGCCGCACCTGCCGTCACTGGGCCACATCTGCAGCTCCGCACCTGCGGAACCCCGTCCGCACCTGCGAGCCTGGATGCCCCTGACCAAAACCGCACCTGCGATGCCCTCCTCCGCACCTGCGGCTCCCCATCCGTAGGTGCGAAACACCAGAACCAGCAATGCTTCACCTGGTTTTCTAAGTCCAAAATCATCCTGGTGAGCACCCGAAACATCCCCGAGGACCTCAAGACCTCAACCAAAGTTACCAACTAGTCCTAATACCTTATCCAAACTTAGTCGAACCTTCAAACACATCACATAACATCAAAATCACTAATTATACATGGATTCAAGCCTAAGAACTTATGAAATTTCAAAAATCTAAATTCGATGCCGAAACACGTCAAAACTAATTTAAATGACCTCAAATTTTACAAACAGGTCATAATTGACACTACGGACCTACAGACACTCTCGGAATTCCATTCCGAGCCCGATATCAAAATTTCACCTATCGACCGAAATCGCCAGAATTCTAGCTTTCGCCAATTCAAGCCTAAATCTACTACAGACCTCGAAAACACATTCCGGACACGCTCCTAATCCTGAAATCACCCAAAGGAGCTAATGGAGTCGACGTTATTCCATTCCGGATCCGTCTTCACACAGTTCCAACTATGGTCCGATTTCTAAAGCTTAAACTATATATAGGGACTATGTGTCCAAAAACTCTCCGAATTTCACAACTAATCATTCCGACCAGTGCCATAAGCAGATATAAAAGTGGGGAAATCATTTATTAGGGGATCGGGGCACTAACTCTTAAAACGATCGACCGGGTCGTTACATTCTTTCCCTCTTAAGAAAATCGTTCGTCCTCGAACGAGTATAGGGACATCCTGAAGCTGTGAAAAGATGAGGGTACTGACTGCGCATATCCTGCTCGGTCTCCCAAGTCGCCTCCTCGACCGGCTGACCCCTCAACTGAACCTTGACTGATGCAGTATTCTTTGACCTGAGCTTTCTGACCTGTCTATCTAATATAGCTACTGGCTCCTCAACATATGATAGATCCTTGTCCAACTGAACTGAACTGAAATCCAAAACATGGGTCGGGTCACCGTGATACTTCCGGAGCATAGAGACGTGGAATACCAGATGAACTCCTGCTAGGTTGGGAGGCAAGGCTAGCTCATAATAAACCTCCCCAACACACCACAACACCTCAAAAAGGCCACGCGCTTCTACTCCTCCACCGAGGAGCCGTTCTTGCGAGAAGAAAATCTCGGACTCAGCTTACCCTTCTTCCCGAACCTCATGACACCCTTCATAGGCGATACCGGAAGCAAAACCCGATCACCAACCATAAACGCCAAATCACGAACCTTCCGGTTCGCATAACTCTTCTGCCTGGACTGAGCTGTGTGAAGTCTCTCCTGAATCACCTTCACCTTGTCCAGGGAATCTTGGACCAAATTTGTACCCAACAATCGGGCCTTGCCCGGCTCAAACCATCCCACTGGAGACCGGCACCGTCTACCATACAAAGCCTCATATGGTGCCATCTGAATGCTGGACTGGTAACTATTATTATAAGCAAACTCTGCAAGTGGCAAGTATCAGTCCCATGACCCTCCAAAATCCATCACACGGGCACGAAGCATATCCTCAAGAATCTGAATCATGCGCTCGGACTGCCCGACCGTCTGAGGGTGAAAGGTTGTACTCAACTCTACCCTGGTGCCTAGCTCCTGCTGAACGACTCTCCAGAACCGTGATGTGAACTGTGTACCTCTGTCTGAAATGATAGATACTGGAATACCGTGGAGGCGAACAATCTCCCTGATATAAATCTCTGCCAACCTCTCGTAGGAGTATGTAGTCAACACTAGAATGAAATGGGCTAATTTGGTCAGCCGATCCACGATCACCCAAATAGCATCGAACTTTCTCAAAGTTTGAGGAAGTCCAGCCACAAAGTCCATGGTGATCCGCTCCCACTTCCACTCCGGAAGCTCAATCTGTTGAAGTAACCCTCATGGTCTCTGATGCTCATATTTGACTTGCTGACAGTTGAGACACTTGGCCATAAACTCCACTATATCCTTTTTCATCCTTCTCCACCAATCGTGATGTCTCATATCCTGGTACATTTTCGCGGTACTCGGATGAATGGAATACCGCAAGCTATAAGCCTCCTCAAGAATCAACTCCCGAAGCCCATCTACATTGGGCACACAAATACGACCCTGCATCCTCATCACACCGTCTTCTCCTATAGTCACATCCCTGGCATCACCTCGCCGAACCCTGTCCTGAAGAACTAGAAGGTGGGGATCATCATACTGGCACTCTCGAATGCAGTCATAAAGAGAAGATTGAGAAACCACACAAGCTAATACCCGGCAAGGATCTGAAAGATTCAATCTCACGAACTAACTAGCTAAGGACTGAACATCCAAGTCTAAGGGCCTCTCAACTGCAAGAAGATATGCCAAACTCCCCAAACTCTCCGCCCGACGACTCAAAGCGTCGGCCACCATATTAGCCTTCCCCGGGTGGTATAATATAGTGATATCATAATCCTTGAGTAACTCCAACCACCTACACTGGTGCAAATTGAGGTTCTTCTACTTGAAAAAGTGCTGCAAACTCCAGTGATCCGTGAAAATCTCACAGGGAACATCGTATAAATAATGATGCCATATCTTCATGGCGTGAACAATCGCTGCCAACTCGAGGTCATGGACTGGATAGCTCTTCTCATTCACCTTCAACTGTCTGGACGTGTAGGCAATCACCCAACCGTCCTGCATCAATACCGCACCAAGGCCAATCCTCGAAGCATCACAATAGACTGTATAGGACCCTGAACACGTAGGCAATACCAACACTGGAGCTGTAGTCAGGGCTGTCTTGAGCTTCTTAAATCTCTCCTCACACTCCTCAGTCCACCTGACGAAGCACCCTCCTGGGGCAGTCTGGTCATAGGTGCTGCAATGGATGAAAATCCCTCCACAAAACGGCGATAGTACCCTGCCAAACCAAGGAAACTACGAATCTCAGTAGCTGATGACGGTCTAGGCCAACTCTGCACCACCTCCACCTTCTTCGGATCTACCTTGATCCCATCACAAGACACCACATGGCCTAAGAATTCCACAGAATCAAGCCAAAATTCACACTTAGAAAATTTTGCATACAACTTCTTCTCCCTCAAAATCTGGAGCACAGTCCTCAAATGCTGCTCATGGTCCTCCTGGGACCGAGAATATACCAAGATGTCGTCAATAAACACAATGACGAAGGAATCAAGATAAGTCCGGAACACATTGTGCATCAAGTGCATAAAGGCTGATGGGGTGTTGGTCAGTCCAAATGACATGATAAGAAACTCACAGTGGCCATATCTGGTCCTGAAGGAAGTCTTTGGGATATTGGACTCCCGAATCTTCAACTGATGATAGCCAGAATGCAAGTCAATCTTGGAAAATATCCTGGCGCCCTGTAACTGGTCAAACAAATCATCAATGCGAGGCAAAGGATACTTGTTATTCACTGTAACCTTGTTCAGCTGCCGATAATCAAGACACATATGCATAGAACCATCCTTTTTCTTCACAAATAATATCGGAGCACACCAAGGTGATACACTAGGCCTGATGAAACCCTTATCAAGCAACTCCTGCAACTGCTCCTTCAACTTCTTCAACTCAGGAGGAGCCATGTGATAGGAAGGAATAGAAATGGGCTGAGTGCCCAGTAACAAATTAATGCCAAAATCAATATCTCTGTCGAGAGGCATACCCGGTAGATCAACTGGGAACACATCAGGAAAGTCCCTCACAACTGGAACTGACTCACCTGTAGGGGTATCAACACTATCATCTCTCACATTAGCTAAGTATGCATCACACCCCTTCTCAACTATCCACTGAGCCTTAAGGAAAGAAATGACTCTGCAGGGAGTATACTCTAAGGTACCTCTCCACCCTAATATCGGTAAACCTGGCATAGCCAGCGTCACGGTCTTAGCGTGAGAATCAAGAATAACATAATGGGGCGACAACCAGTCCATGCCCAAGATAACATCGAAATCTACCATACTGAGTAATAACAAATTAGCCCTAGTCTCAAAACCACTATTAAAAATCAAACATGACCGATATACGCGGTCCACAACAAGAGAATCTCCCACGGGAGTAGAAACATAAACGGGGGAACTCAAAGAATCCCGAGATATCCCTAGATGTGAAGCAAAATAAGAAGACACATATGAATACATAGAGCATGGATCAAATAATACTGATGCATCCCTATGAAAAACAGGGACAATACCTGTCATGACTGAATCTAAAGCGACGGCCTCTAAACGGGATGTAAGGGCATAGTACCTGGCCTGGCCTCCCCCTCTAGGGCGGCCTCTACCTCCCTGACCTCCACCTCGAGCTGTCTGAGAGGGTGGGGCAGTAGCTGGGGCTGGAAAAATAGCTGGAAGACCCAGTGGAGCACGTGGGGCTTGATAAGTCTGAGATGATGCACCCCTCCTAGCTCTGGGGAAATCTCGGAGCACGTGGCGAAGGTCACCACACCCAAAACAACCCCTCGGAGGACGTGGCAGCTGATGCTGACTCTGAACTGGCCTACTGGACTGGCCAGTGATAGCACCTCGAGCAGGAGGCACACTAGATACTGGTGGTGCATAATAAGGCTCTAGAGGTCTAGGAGGAGCTGGAATACCACTGGCTGCTGGAAGAGCTGAATGAACAATGCGACTCATAAAACCCCTACCATAACGTGATGTTGGTGCACGAACTCCTGAGTACTGTCCAGTCTCTCGAGACTTCTTGGCCTCTCTCTCCTCTCTGTCCCAGGCCAAAATGCTCTCAATCCTCCAGACAATACTCAATGCCTGCTGGTAAGTGATATCTGTCTCCAACTCTCTGGCCATACTGGTCTAAATACTGGGGTGGAGTCCCTCAATGAAGCATCGAACTCTCTCTCTGATCGTGGCAACGAAAGCCGGTGCATGACTAGCCAAGTCACTGAAACAGACTGCATACTCCGACACAGTCAAAGTACCCTGGCGTAACTGCTCAAACTCCGCACGCCAAGCATCTCTAAGGCTATGAGGGACAAACTCAAGTAAAAACATCTCTGAGAACTGAGCCCAACTGAGTGAAGCTGCCTCCTCCGGACTACTCAACTCATATGCACACCACCACTGATAAGCCGCTCCCCTCAGTTGGAAAGCGGTGAAGGAAACCCCACTCGTCTCCACAATACCCATAGTGCGGAGAATGCGATGCCACTCCTCAAGAAAGGCCAAAACGTCATCTGAAGCTAGTCCGCTGAAATCAGGTGGGTGGTACTTCTTGTACCTCTCAAGTCTGAGCTAGGGGTGTGCATTCGATTTATCGATTCCATTTTGACCCTTATCGATAATTACTTATCGATTATCGATTTGTACTTATGCTTATCGTTATCGTTTCAATAAGGTTTCAATTTTTTCGATTTCAATTTATCGATTTTTGCGGCTTATCGATTCGGTTATCGATTACACCAATAAGAAAATTTACGGGATTCCACGGAAAATATATAGCTATAAACACACCTAACTAATATGGACAAAAAGAAGCTAAACTAAGACGAACACCGTTTATAACATAAAAATTGTGTCAACAAGCACATGCAACGAACTAGGATAATGAATCACCGAAGGGCTACCAGATAAAATTTCAGATCCACAAAAAATGAGAAAAAGGAAAATGGAATTCCCGTTAACAGTATTTAATGTATGTAATTTCTAGGAGCCATCTTCTGAAAGAGTTCCAACTAATATGTTCATCTTATCATAAAAAAAAGAACCTTTTTAGACTTGTGTTGACGTTGATCACTAAAAGTTTTGAGTTTTTGTTGTATACTTTTCTGGGTCTGTGGGAAAAAAAAAAAAAAAAAAAAAAAAAAAAAAACAATCTGCGGTCAGAATGTTTTTGCAGTTATGAAGGTTCTTATGAACTATTTACTTCATTTCAAGACCAATGCATTGTTATTTTTGTGCATATCAATTATTTCCTTGTTTCTTGTGTCTGAAGTTGTTTTTTTGGCTTTCGGTAGATTGTGTGTTTAACAGATTTGGAAGCTGATTATATGAACCCTTACGAGTCTTCGTCTCGTATCAACTCAGTGGTACTTAAAGAGTATATACAAAAAAAAAAATTGACAGAATTGAAGACGCGAATCTAAAAGGCAGAGACCGAATTACCTTATAGAAAAATATGGCAGAGCTGGAAAGGGAAAAAAGAAAATGGAATTCCCAATGGAGTTCGCCGGAGCTGGAAAGGGAAAAAAGAAAATGGAAAGAGGGAGAAAGGTAAAAGCGGCACTAAAGAATGGGTAGAGGAAATAATAGGGTTAGAATAAGGGTAAAGGAAATGGTATTATAGAATAAAGGTATATTTGTCTTTGTAGTATATCTTATCGGTTTATCGATAAACCGATAACCGAAGAGGACAAAATTGAAATCGAAATTGATAAATCAAAAAATCGATATCTATAAACCGATAACAAATAATCGATTCGATTTATCGATAAACCGATTCGAATGCACCACTCTAGTCTGAGCTGCTCTGACTCAGAAGCAGTTACCCTAACATCATGCTGAGCTGGAGCCTCTTGGGGCATATGAATATACTCTGGAACCTGCCCAAAATAGACCCTCTACTCAGGAGTACGGGCTGCGGGAGTCTGTGCCCCTCCCCCGGCCTGAGATGTGGATGGAGCTATCGGGAGTAGTCCCTTCTGAGTCAGAGTACTGAAAGCACTCATGAGTTGAGCCAAAGTATCCTGGAGGGATGGAGTAATAGTATGGACCTCCTGTGCCCCTTCGTCTGTAGCTGCTGGGGGCTCCTCTATCGCTGCTCTCGCCGGTGCTCGGGCTGCACCGCGTGCTCGTCATTTACCCCTGCCCCTGCCTCTTGAGACTCTGGCTGGGGGCTCAGGTGCTTGGTTGTCGGTACGTCCGGTACAGGTCCTCACCATCTGTGAGAAGAATAGAATAGAGTTTTAGAATTTCGATGTGAATAACTAGCACGACAAGGAATTCCAAAGAATATGATTGTTCTTAACAGTTACATAGCCTCCCGAAGATAGATATGGACGTCTCCGCACTGATCCACGAGACTCTAATAAATCGGCTTGTGACTTTTGACTCCTATGAACCTAGACGCTTTGATACCAACTTGTCAAGACCCGATTTACCCACCGAAAGGTATCGTGATGGAACCTAGTCTCTACGACTAGGTAAGCCTAAATTTCGGAATAGATACTAAATAAAAATGATAAAATAAAGACGAAATAAAGTGAATCTTCTAAATGAAATATCGCCACTCGGCATGTACAAATGTAATCCAAAACCCGGAATGTCATATTTAGTCACAAGCTCTATACAATGAAAAGGAAATACATAATATGTCTCTATCTAACTAGAATAGAAGGTGACTTGGAGGATTCTGCGGATGCGGCAGAATTATCTTGCGGTCTCCTCGATGCAACTGCGATGACCACTAGCCACGGAACTACGTACTAGAACCTGGATCTGCACACGAAAAATATGTGCAAGAAAGAGCATGAGTACACCATAATTGGTACCCAGTAAGTGCCAAGCCTAACCCCAGTCAAGTAGTGATGAGGTCAGGTTAAGGATCTACTGGATTTATAAGTAAAACAATTTAAAATAGTACAAAAGGAAAATAAATTCTAAGGTAAGCATTAAAAATGAATAAATCTAAAATAAAACAACAATAGGGAGCCCGTGGCTCAGCACAACGTATCACACAGTGGGATCTCTCAGGATACCGTCCCGTAGTCCCAAATATAACGATGCAGTACAGTGGGATCTCCCGGAATACGTTTGTAGTCCCAATTTAAATATGAAGTACAAGGGGATCTCCCGGAATACGTCCATAGTCCCAATTTAAATATGCAATACATGAGAATCTTCCAGAATACGTCCGTAGTTTCAATTTAAATATGCCATGCGGAATGAATGACAAATAAGGCATCAATTGAAACAGTTCGTCAAATAGCAGGTAGGGAAAGTAATAAGCTATCTAACCTGGCGCATAGAGTGTCAGATAAGAAATTTAATGTTAAACAGGTAAGCATGCTTTCCTAATCTAAGTTGAACAATTTAACACAGTAAGGCGAGGTAATAGGAGAAAAACAATTTATAATTTTCGGAGAAAAATGGAATTTTTGCAATAATGGCCCGTGTACGTACTCGTCACCTCACGTACACAGCTCCCACACAACAATTTATATAAAAAAGAACTAAGGGGAAGTCCCCAACACAGAGTTAGGTAAGACACTTACCTCAACTGCTCAACTCAACCCGAAATCACGTTCTTTCCACGAGGACCCGACTCCAAATGGCCCAAATCTATTAAATTCAATTGCATAATATAAATATCACTTTAAGAAATCAATATAGCTAATTAGTTAGAAGCTAATACGCGAAATTAGGAAAATTTCCCAAAACGTCCCCCGGGCCCACGTCCCGGAATCGAGTGAAAGTTACAAATTTAGAACACCCAAATCCGACGTCAAAATCTCCTTAAATTCTCAGATTTCTACTTGGGGAACTTTCCTCCCCTTTTCATGATTATTCACCCAAATTCATTGATTAGATTGAATAAATTGCTATGGGTTATTGATATACAAGTGAATTAAGATTAGAAATCGTTACTATGAGTCTTCTCTTCAAAACCCACTCAAACTCACCAAATCCCGGGCTCCAAATCGTTTTAGAAGATATGAATTTCAAACTCTCAGATTTTGTATTCAGCCCAGCAATTCCGCACCTGCGACTCATTGGACCGCACCTACGGTCCCGCACCTGCGGAACATACATTGCAGGTGTGAAAACTCACTAAATGGGCTGGGGCCGCATCTGCGGCTCTGCACCTACGAAACCTCGTCTGCACCTGCGAGCCTGGCTTCCCCTGACCAAAACCGCACCTGCGGCTTCCCATCCGCAAGTGCAATACACCAGAACTAGCAATGCTTCAGCTGGTTTTCTAAGTCTAAAATCATTCCGTTGAGCATCCGAAACATCCCTGAGGCCCCCGAGACCTCAACCAAACTTACCAACCAGTCCTAATACCTTATCCAAACTTAGTAGAACCTTCAAAACACATAACATAACACCAAAATCACCAATTATACATGGATTCAAGCCTAAGAACATATGAAATTTCCAAAATATACAACCGATGCCGAAACACGTCAAAACTAATCCGAATGACCTAAACTTTTACACACATGTCATAAATGACACTACGGACCTACATCCACTCTCGGAATTTCATTCTGAGCCAGATATCAAAATTTCACGTATCGACCAAAATTGCCGAAATTCTAAAGCTTAAACTCATATATAGGGACTATGTGTCCAAAAACTCTCTGAATTTCACAACTAATCATTCCGACACGTCCCATAAGCAGATATAAAAGTGGGGAAAGAAATTATTAGGGGATCGGGGCGCTAACTCTCAGAACGACCGACCGAGTCGTTACAATCACCATCACAAAAAATTTGATCTCGGATTTTTAGTGTCCACATGGAACATTTAATCTTTGAATTTTGACTCATGAGTTTTTAGTTGTATTCAAAATCTTTTCTTTGAGTTTTGAATTTTGGATTTTTCAATTGTACCCGAAAAACCTTTCTTTAAGGTTTGACTCTTGAATTTTTAGTTATCCCCGAAAAGTTTTCTTTTAGTTTTGACTCTTGGATTTTTAGTTATACCCGAATTTTTTTATCATCTCATAGCCTTAGAGACGGGGATGACCAAGAACTTTGTGCCTCTAGTTTTGATAAAGTTCGAAAATCTAATGCATCCAGTTAACTTTATGACCGAAAAATAAGGCATCCGGCCTTTAGCTATTTGACTGGATGGCTTTATAAGAGAGGGATCTTATGTTTACGGTGCTTATGAATAGGACACCTCCGTTCATCTGGGCACAATTATTCGGATTCGTAATCATTATTTGCTTTTAAGTATAAGCAAATTTCAAGAATGATTTTTTTCATTAAGACATATTTGAGAATACTTTAGAAGGTGCAAGTTTTGCTTCATATACTTGAAATTACAGAAGCATTTATAACTTTTAATATATGAGAGTTTATGGGAAATGAGCAAAAATACATTTCAAGAGAATTGCAGTCGGACTGGCATTTATTTGATATAGCCGGTTCTTGATTCTGATTCCTTCTATTTCTTTTTTCCCAAAGCTGATCTGGCAGTCCCTAAGCATTTTCTTAATTTCGGAACCATTTTGGGCTATCTCCGGTATCCTGTACGAACTGTTCCGGAGCCATCTTCATATGTTTTTGGTACTTAATATTGCAATTTCTGCTGCAGTCCCCATCATTCGTTGACATCACTAATTATTTTTGGGCGACTTGCTACGGGGATGCTCTTGCCTCATGTTAGTCCATGATCATAATCGATATGGTTTAAACCAGTGTCTGGAATGCCTCCGATTAAAATTTGGTTGGCCTTGATTCCGAGCTGTAAAAGATGTCGATGTAATTATCTTATCATTTTCTAAGCGAATCTTTGACTCGTGACTAATATGAACATCTGCCCATGTTGTTGCTTGAAATTCCAACAAAGTTTCTTTCAACTTTCTTGAGGCATCAAATCTTAAGGGATTAAGATCCTTGGTAAATGCTTCTGCCGCCTATTCATCTGGTACGGCTGGCAAGAACATCCTCTCCTTTTGGAATCGGATCACGAACTCTCACAGCAACTTTGAGTCTTTTTCAGCAATTCTAAATATATCTGCTTTCCCATCTTGAACTTTTCTTGCTCCAGCATGAACTTTGATGAAATAATCTGCAAACATTTCAAAAGAATCAATTGAGTGATCGGATAAAAGTGAATACCATGTTAAATCCCCTTTTGTTAGGGTTTCACCAAATTTCTTTAACAAGACTGATTTGATCTTATGTGGAGACAAATCATTTCCTTTCAAGGCTGTAGTATAAGTTGTAATGTGATCCTGTGGATCTGATGTTCCATCGTACTTCAGAATCGGGCATCTTGAATATCATCGAAATCAATTCCAAGGCCGCACTACGTTTAAATGACAATTGAAAATAGTTTTTCGAGTCTGTGCCCTTTAGGATCAGTGGTTCCCTCGTAATCTAATCTATCCGAGCATGAAATTCTTTAATATTCTGATCCATTCGAGAATTTTCTCTCATACATCTCATGAGTTTGGCTTTGAAAGAATCGTTTGCATTGTTTTCATTTTCAGATCCGCTATATGCATCGCATGCTTGGTTATAGTTTGATCTAAACTTTCTTCTTGAAGCAACTTTTCCGGTTCCAAGGACCGTTTGACTTATTGGTACGTCAAAAGATATTCGAAATCCACCATTTGAATTATTTGAAGCCCCCGATAATGCTTGCTGGAGCTCTGTCATTATTTGGTCCTGTCTTGAGAGATGATTCATTATCTCCCGTCGTTGTGCTCTTAACATTTGTATGGTATCAACCATCGACTCATCATCCATATCATCAGGGGTAGGACTCCTCTTATGTCGAGTATTGTTTTCTACCCAGTTAGGAGTTGCCTCATTCCTATTGAGACGAGTTTCATTGATTGAACCATCATGTTGATTTCCATCATGGATATTGTTTACAGGCTTGTTGTTATTGTGTGTTGCAATATTGAACGAGTTGTTGACATTATTGGGTATCATAGTTGTTTTATGCTTAGAACAGAAAAGTTTCAAAGTACACTAGTAAAAGATGAATAGATTAAAATAATACCATAATTGTCTGAGCCCCACGGTGGGCTCCAAACAGTTTACCCGTAAAATAGTACATTTGAATTTGTAACTTGGCCTATAGACACGTGGATTAAATTAATCTGATAAAGTAAAACAACAAAGTGCAAACAACATAAAAATAAAAAAAGATAATTGAAGAAGAAACAAGCATGGGCTTTAGAATGTTCTCACTGGGATCGATAATAATTGAAAAACCTCGAATACGCTTGTATAAAGCTTAAGAGAATGAGATAAAGAATATAAGTCTTTTGCTATTAGTATTTTTCTATCATGTCTTCTCCTTCCTTACAATATAATGGAAGTCTTTATTTATACTAGAGCTATGAGGTACTTGATTATAAACCATGCCCCCTTAATTACCAATAATAATGTTATATTAAAAGGCGATTAAAAGGTAATAAAGAATAATAAAGGGTAGTTAAGGCTAACAAAGGCTGGAGAAATCTTGGAGTCTTCTGGAACATTTTCATAACGGTCATATTTTGAATTGCTTATTATCCAATTACAGGTTTGTTTACGGTATCACCATGGTTGAGTCACTGCCGACTAGCTATCCTCGACACGTGTTGCTTTCCAAATAACCTAACTCTTGAGACCGGTTTTTACCGTATATATTGGGCATACATTTTTAATAAATTTCTTTTACGTGAACTTTTTGCTTACCGTCAAAGGATGTGGTGCAGTTGATGAAGCTTCTATTCCCTTAACCAGAGGTCTCGGGTTCGAGCCCTGTGTATGAAAAAAATCCTTGGTAGGTAGTGCTCCCCCGAATAGGACCCTCACATCGCGAATTCGGATATATTCGGGCTCTAATGCAGGTACTGGACACCGAGCAAAAGATAAATTTTTTATTGCTTTACTAAAAAGAAGAAATATAAGAAAACATAACTCATCGTTAGTTAGGAGATTATATTCGACGCCAATGAGTTAGGTTTTGGTTTTACAAGATAAACATTGTACAGTCTGTGTTGTGAACCAACTTGACATGGTAAGCGATTATGGGCAAGAAGTGTGGTACGAGGCTAATCCAGTTGCGACTATTGGGCCAAGAGGTAAAGGCCCAATAATTAAACAACCAAATATAATAATAGTACATTATATTTGGGATACATGGGGAGATACACGATATGCGTATTGTTGAGTAAAATGTCTGGTTCTCCTCATCTTCCTTCTCGAGTATCTGTATCCTCTCATCCTGTTGCTCCCAAACGCACATGCAAGTATACTTGATCATACAAGTAATAAAATGATAAGTCGAGTGACGAACCCAAAGAGACTTGTATCAGCTACCCACTAAATTTACCAAGATTGTTATTCAGTCGAGCCAAATTCGAGTTCAAGAGTGTAATTATTCTAAACTATAATTCTAAGTAGTAACTAAATTATCAAGCAGTGAACTGGTTGTTGTGTATTCAGTGGAGACAAATATTCCAAGGTTGTGATCGTTCACCAATCCTATTGAGTTCTAGTTAACCCTCCCTTTCATACAATTCACTCATGGTTGCTAATTAATCGAACAATTACCCTCGTAGCCTTCTCCCGATGTACTACTCGCCTATTCAAAATATATTAACACCTATGTTCCTATGAAATCAATCTATTAAGAACATATTAAGATTATGATATTTATTTAAGCACGGTGACTAGGTATATTCCTATCCTACCCACAAATCCGCCCCCTCCCTTCCCCCCAGAGTTAAGATCATTCTCTCTTCATTTCTTCTCTAAATCTAAACATCGCTTTTTCAAGCATAGCATAGATAGTAAATAGAACCTATTGCCGGCCAGACAATTAAACAATTAATCACAGAATTGAAGAAACAACCATATAGTAGTGAATTATAATCAAGGTCCAATCAACGTTAAACAATAATATTCATGGCTAAATCACAACCCCATTACTATGGATTTTAGCTACTCATGATAGTATCAAACAATTTCATACGTGTTGGATAATTGAAAATACTTAGAAAAGATAAAATATGAGATATCCTTATTCCTGAATGTTTCTCGTGTGTATTTTATCTTCAAAGTGGCGTCTATCCTCCAAAAATAGGCTTAGTCTTGCTTGTATACGCATTGGGTAGGTCTAGGGGCAAAATAACCTTGTCTCGGACAAAGTTGGACAAAATCACGTCACCAGCGTCCAACCCAGCGCCCCACGCTGGCCCTCGGCTGTTAAACATTCTGCCTAGGGGGCCACAAGTGGCGTGGAGCGTTGCCTGTGGCGGTGAAAGTTCAACTTTTGTTTTTCGTCCGTTTTGGCTCTAATCTCGCACCTTTCGCCACCAATTGCTTCCAGATAATTCCTACACATAAAAAACACCCCAAATTAATAGAAATCAACACATTTACATCTAAAATTCACAAAACACGAGTTAAAACATGAGCCGATATACATATAAATATATATACTTTAATCTAAATATCAACACCTCACATTTAGACTCTTGCTCATCCTCGAGCAATAGGTCTATCAAATATAGCCCCAACTACATACATATCTCAACTATAGAGGAGCACTTCATTTTTTAACCACACACTCTAATCGACAATCAAGCATGAACATGCAAAATTCACATTCTTCCCATTTTAAGCATGCCCAAGTATAAATATTTCAATTTAATCAATTAAAACAACCTATTTGTAACCAGCCAACCTCAAAAGCCGACTTGTAACAACTAAGCACCCTCAACTCACGTACTCACCCAACAAGAGAAGTTTAAACATTACCAATCATTCGTTAGATCATGTGCCCTCACCAACAAACGAAAGTGTGAGTATATACTAGTCCACATATTCAAATATGCTTTTGAATACAAATTAAGGACATCACACAATTGAACAAAATTCGCTCACTCTCTCACAAAGAATTCATATACATCCCGTGGTCGTACCATAAACTTACTCGTAGTGTACATCTCTACTAATTTAAACTAGCCAAATCTAGGATCAATTAGGACTTTAAGGTTGTAATGTAGGCTAAGAAACGTGCATGATACATTTAGGAATAGTGACTAAACCTCCTAGGCACTTTAATACACTACACGCACAAATCGAACACATATTCTTCTCAACCAAATCACTTGCCACAAGCCATATACAACATAGTCCTTTTATTTTTCAATTAAGCACTTCTATACTCCCACTCGCATAAATTAGTAAAATTGGGAGGTGTGTATTTTTTTACATACTCTGACTATCATTTTTTTTCTTTTCGTGCAATTGTTTTCTTTTTCTTTCTATCTTTTTTTTATCTACATGTCACGACCCAAATTCCCAACCCTCGGGATCGCGATGGCGCCTAACACTACACTTGCTAGGCAAGCCAATGTTAGAACTTATTTAATTATTTTCCCTTAACATTTACTTATTCATAACAGAACAATTTTAAAATAAACTGAATCTAATACTTTCCAATAAATAACTTCACGAAATAATAATAATAACCGAATAAATATGCCGAACCACGAACTAAATATATATAACTATAAGAATACCTAGGGTCCGATGTCATAATTCACGAACTAATAAGAATACTACAATTAAAGGGATAAAATAATGTATCTTTGTTTTGAATGAAATAAAACAGTGTCTATAAAGTAAAGAGAAGACTCCAGGAAATTTGTGGACGCTAGCATATCTACCTCGTGTCTCCGCGTAGATGATGTCTGCTACTACTATCTCCTAACTCTGGACGGTACTTGGATCTGCAGAAAAAGTGCAGAGTGTAGTATCAGTACAACCGACCCCATGTACTGAGTAAGTGCAGAGCCTAACTTCGATGAAGTAGTAACGAGGCTACGGTAGGGCAATTATGACATAACATGTACAATATATATAATAAAACAAGAAAGAAATTCTAAACTAAACAAAAACAATTAACTGTAACAATAAATAAAATAACTCAGCCACCTTTTCCAGGTCTCAGCTATAACCAAATTCTCACATAAGTTTCCAAATTTCCAAATTTCACTTTAAAATAACCGTAAGTGCAAAATATGAAAAATAGTAAAGTAAAATAGTAAGTTTTCAAATTTTTGACTTTAAAAATCAATAAAACATAAGCGTCCTCCATTATTGCTCCTTGTTGCGGCGCGCAACCCGCTCCCACCTGTCCAACCTTATTGCTCCTCCCTATATATATATCACCCGTATTGCTCCTATTGCGGCGTGCAACCCGATCCCACCTGTCCACCCTTATCACTCCTTGTTGCGGCGTGCAACCCGCTCCCACCATACAATCACATCACTTTTATTTATAAAAGATTTCACAATTCAGGTCAAAGTCTTTCACAATGTTTTTGTCTCAACAATTTTAAACAGTAAACTGTACTACTCACAACTTCATTATTTATCATTTCACAAATCAACCAACCGGAATATATGTTAAAACACTGTCAACTAGCTCACCCTTTTATGTATCACAATGAATCCAAAGGGACAACCAACACTTCCAAAATACTTGAAACAATACTTAACGACACCGTTAACGGAACCAAGTAGGCAGACATCAATGATCATAAAACAATTAAGCCAAGGATATATTAAATTGGGAACGGGGAAGGGATCATGTTCAACAAATAATTTGGTGGTGCATAGATACTCATCACCTCATCCATACACCACACACATGCAAATTCACATAGCAATTAAGTTGGGGATTCCTATTCCCTCAAGTTAAGGTTAAACCAAGCACTTACCACAAATTCGCAGCCCACTCATTGCTCAATTACCGCTTTTCCTTTAGAATATGCCTCTAACCGACTCGAATCTAATCATAATTAGTTCAATATCATTAATTTATGCTAAAGAAAATATCTTTACTGAAAAATTATAGCTTTCCTAAGTTTCTAAAAAAAAGTTAAAAATCGACCCCGAGCCCGAGTATGCAATTAATTTCGAAATCCGACCCCAATTCGATGTCAAAATTTGATTTTTAAAAAATTCTCTAATTCTACCCAAATCCCCAATTTCTACCATGAAAAATCTTGATTTTTGATTGTAAATTTGGTGAAAAACAATGGAGAATTGAAAGAAAGTAGTTAATGGACACTTACCTATGATTTTGGGAGGCAAAAGTCTTGAGAAAATCGCCCTAGGTCTTTTACTCTTGTGAAAAATAAGAAGAAAAACGGCTGGAGTTCTAATTAATATGAAATCATTGTGCGCAGAGAGTTATGCACCTGCGGAGGAAGGGGGCCAAGCCTGGGTCGCATATGCGGCTGCAGCTCGCACCTGCGGCCCAAGGCTCGCAGGTGCAGGCACACCAGAACTGGTGCACCAACATCCTTTGTTGAGTTTTAACTCAACTCGCTCATCGCCCGAATGAAACCAGAGCCCTCGGGGCTCCAAACCAAACATGCACACAAGTCTAAAAACATCCTACGAACTTGCTTGTGTGATCAAATCAAGAAAATAACACCTAAAACTATGAATTTAACCTCAAAACTCATGATTTTTCTCAAGAACCCATCAATTTCCCTATTTCTCTACCGGACGTCCGAATCACATCAAATCAATTCCGATTCTCATCAAATTTCACATATAGGATTTGAATATCATAACAAACTTGTACCGGGCTCCGGAACCAAAATACGGGCCTGATACCAACGATTTCACACATTAGTTCATTTCTTTATTTCCTTAATAATCCAGCAAAATAATTTCCAAAAATTTATTTCGAAGGCTAGGGACTTCAGAATTCAATTTCGGGCATACGCCCAAGTCCCATATTTTACTGCGGACCTCATCGGATCTTCGGAACACAGATCCGGGTCCGTTTACTCAAAATATTGACCAAAGTCAACTAAAATAAAAATTTTAACTCTAAAAATTACTATTTCTCATATTTCCACATAAGAGCTTTCTGGTTTCACGCTCTGGCTGCGCATGCAAATCGAGGTTACTAAAATTAGTCTTTTTAAGGCTAATGAGCCCAGATTAGTGTCTTAATTTATAAGATGACCCTTTTGGGTCCTCACACTACACACGCTTCATATATTAATGTTCATCGGCTAGTGACTTTTGATTTCAACTTTAGTGCACCAAATGGCCCTTCCATGGTTCCACTCAAAAGCTACTCCCCAAATCTCTCTCTTTACTTCTTTTAGCGACTAACTGCCTTAGGAGGTAAAGGTTCAACAGTCTCAAATTAAGAACAAACTAGGGGTATGACTTGTAATGTTATTTCCAAAAGAAAGGTCTATAGGCTCAAAGGGGTTAGTAACGGAAAATTTTATTTTTATGTGACAAGCACTTGTATGATCAAGCAGTAAACGCCTACGTCATCTCCTAGATTAGAACTACTTACAAATTTGCTTCGATTAACAAATGGGAAAAGTTCTAGACTACACAGGATAACACAGAAGATCACAACTCCTTACACACATATTGCACATGACTCAATCAAGACAGTTGTGTTCAGCTCTCAAGTCAAGCAAGCACACATAATTGAGAAAATTTAAGCAATATTGCACTATGTGGCATAAAAGTCAAACAACTAAGACAAAGTATCACAAAATAGGCTATTTACTTTACTTAGACGTCACAATTCAAACCAAATGCACGGGAAGATAGAATGTATGTCATACCTGTCACGACCCGCATTTCCAACCGTCGGGACCGTGATGGCGCCCACCATTGAACCCTCTAGGCAAGCCAACGTTACCGGTTATTTTATCTTATTTCTTTGTTTTTAACAGTTATCAAGTGATATACAAGATCAACGGAAATAAAAGTGCGGAAGAAACAAAATCTAACAACTTAATTAAGTACTATTACGAAATTCATAATATCTACACCCAAAAATAGTGTCACAATTTCACGGACTGTCTATGAATACTACAAATAGAGGTATGATAAAAACAAAATACATCTGTCTCAGAAATACATAAAGACAAGAAAGAAATAGGATAAAAGGTGACGCCAAGGCCTGCAGACGTCTGCAGGACTACCTCGGGTCTCCATTGAACTGAAGAAAACAACCTCGATCTAGGGTCTGAAGGGTCCAGTACCGGGATCTGCACAAAAAGTGCAGAGTGTAGCATTAGTACAACCGACCCCATGTACTGGTAAGTGTCGAGCCTAACCTCGGCGAAGTAGCGACGAGCCTAGGACACAACAAGCATATAAACCTGTGCAGTTTAATCACATACGAAAATCAATAATAATAACAAGAAATAGGCAGCTAAATTCAAAGGAAAGGGGAAACATGCTGAGGGGAGGGAATATCAAGTGATGACAATAAAGAAGTAAAGCGACAAAATAAATATCAATTCAACACAACCGAAAGAGTAACACAAAGGCAAGTGCATGACATTTCCCTTCGTGCTTTTACTCTCATCCTCACCATAAATCAATAGAATCGGCACGACATCACCTTTCGTGCTTTTACTCTCATCCTCACCATAAATCAATAGAAACAACATGATATCACCCTTCGTGTTTTTATTCTCTCATAATCATGGAACGACATCACCCTTCGTGCTTTACACTCACTCACAATATCATGCATGATATCACCCTTCGTGCTTTAACACTCTTCCTCACCCAAAATAATCAATAACAGCAATCCGACAAGGAAATCAACAATATGAACAATAATGAAACCTTAACGTCCCGGCAAGGAAACCAACAGTAGAATCAATATCATCCCGGCAAGGGAAACAACTATAACCAATCTCACTTAGTTACTTAACTTCACGTAATAATTCTCAACTGGAACCAATACTCAACAATGATCAATACCAAGGAATTTCCACCAACATGGATGATTATCAAGTTAAACTCAAGTAATTCTTAATGAAAAATCATATAAATTACAATATTCGACTCACGGGCATGATTTACACCAACGTATAGATACTCGTCACCACACCTATACGTTGAACATGACACTAACACGTAGCAAATAAGACACAATACCTATTCCCTCAAGCTAAGGTTAAGCCAAACACTTACCTCGAATTCCACGGCCAAACTCAAGCCTCAATTACCGCTTTCCCTTTCAAATTTGCCTCCAATTCAATTGTATCTAGACATAATTAACTTAACAATATCAATAAATGCTAAATAATTCAACCCCAATGCTTAATTATAGGTTTTCTATCATTCTTCCCAAAAAGTCAAAAATCGACCCCGGGCTCGCTTGGTCAAAGCACGAGGTTCGGACAAAAACTCGATTACCCATTCATTCACGAGCCCGAATATGTAATTAGTTTCGGAATCTGACCCCAAATCGAGGTCTAAATTCCCAAATTTGCAAAATCCCTAATTCTCCTAAAATCCCTAATTTCTACCCTTAAAGAACAAGATTTAGGCCTAGAAATCTAATGGGTGTTGATGGAAAGTGAATAAAATAAGTTTAAGAACACAAACCAATGATTTTGTGGTGAAATCCCTCTTCAAAAATCGCCCCTAAGCTTCCTTGGTTTTGTAAATATGAAGTTATGGCTAAATTCCCATTTTTCTATTATTTTAAGTGCTGGGTGACATTGTTCATCACGTTCGCGTGAACACTGTCGCGTTTGCGAAGCACTGCCTCAGGAGGGATTACGCGTTCGTGCGTAAGGCCACGCGTTCACGAAGGCTTAGATAGCCCTGCCTTCGCGTTCACATACAAAGGGCCGCGTTCGCATAGGCCTACCCAATCCCTGACCAGCCCCCCTTCTACACTTATGTGTTCGTGTAGAGCAGCACCCTGTGCTCGCGTTCGCGTCCAAGCCCATGTATTCGCGATGAAAAAACCCTGACCCTTCCCCATTTACTCTTCATGTTTGCGTGGGTTACCAAACGTTCGCATAGCAGAAAAACACACACACCAGATACAACAATCCTACACGAGATTTTCTAAGTCCGAAACACTCCAACGCCTATCCAAAACTCACCCGAGCCCTCGGGGCTCCAAACCAAACATGCAGACAATCCCAAAAACATCATACGGACTTACTCGTGCGATCAAATCGCCAAAATAATATCTTAAACAACGAATTTAGCATCAAAATAAAAAAAAATCTCAAAAACTTTCAAAGTTTCAAATTTTACAACTACGGGACCGAATCACGTCATATGACGTGCGTTTCTTACCAAATTTTACAGGCACCACTCAAATACTATATCAAACCTGTAACGGGCTCCGGAACCAAAAAATGAGGCTGATACAATCAATTTCAAATATAGCCAAATTTCCAAAAACTCTTATAATTTCAGTTAAACAATTTCTTTCAAAAATTCATTTCTCGGGCTTGGGGCCTCGCAATTCAATTTCTGGGCATACGCCCAAGTCCCATATTTTCCTACGCACCCTCCGGGACCGTCAAATCACGGGCCCGAGCCCGTTTACCCAAAATGTTGACCGAAGTCAACCTAAATTTAATTTGATTTGAAATCAAAACTAGTATTTTTCTCCGTTTTTCATATGAAAGCTTTTCGGATATATGCTCGGACTGCTCATGCAAAACGAGGTGAGACAAAAGGAGGTTTTCAAGGCCTCGAAACACAATTTTGACTCTTAAAATAAGAGATGACCTTTTGAGTCATCACATTCTCCACATCTTAAACTAACGTTCGTCCTCGAACGAGCATAGAAAAGTACCTGAATCTGGGAAGAGATGGGGATACCGGCTCCACATATCGGCCTCGGACTCCCAAGTAGCTGCCTCGGCATGCTGACCTCTCCATTGAACACAAACCGAAGGATAACTCTTCGATCTCAACTGACGAACCTGCCTTTATAGAATAGCTACCGGCTCCTCTTCATAGGTCAAATCCTTGTCCAACTGCACACTGCTGAAGTCTAAACATGGGATGGATCGCCGTGATACTTCCGAAGCATAGACACATGAAACACTGGATGCACATCTGATAAACTCGATGGCAACACAAGTCTGTAAGACACCCCTCCCACTCTGTCAAGGATATCAAAAGGACCTATGTACCTAGGGATTAACTTGACCTTCTTCTTAAATCTCATCACACCCTTCATGGGAGAAACCCGAAGCAGCACCCGCTCTCCGACCATGAATGGCACATCACGAACTCTGCGGTTGGCATAACTCATTTGTCTGGACTGAGTCGTACGAAGTCTATCCTGAATAATCTTAACCTTATCCAAGGCATCCTGCACTATGTCTGTACCCAACAACCGAGCCTCTCCCAGCTCAAACCATCCAACCGACGACCGACACCGCGAACCATATAATGCCTCATAGAGAGCCATCTGAATGCTCGACTGATAGCTGTTATTGTAGGAAAACTCAGCTAATGGCAAGAACTGATCCCAAGAACCTCCAAAGTTAATGACACAGGCACGGAGCATATCCTCCAAAATCTGAATAGTACGCTCGGACTGTCCGTCCGCTTGAGGATGAAATGATGTGATCAATTCAACCCGCGTGCCCAACTCACGCTGAACTGCCCTCCTGAAATGCGAGGTAAACTGCGTAACTCGATCAGAAATAATAGACACGGACACACCATGAAGACAAACAATCACCTTAATGTAGATCTCTGCCAATCTCTCCGAAGAATAGGAAACTGCTACATGAATGAAATGTGCTGACTTGGTCAGCTTATCCACAATAACCCATACTGCATCGAACTTCCTCTGAGTCCGTGGGAGTCCAACAACGAAATCCATGGTGATACGCTTCCACTTCCACTCAAGAATCTCAATCTGCTGCAACAATCCACCAGGTCTCTGATGCTCGTATTTTACCTGCTGACAATTCAAACACCAATCTACATACGCCACAATATCCTTCTTCATCCTCCTCCACCAATAATTCTGCTGCAAATTCTGATACATCTTTGCGGCGCCCGGATGAATGGAGTACCGGGAACTATGGGCCTCCTCTATAATCAACTCACGAAGTCCATCCACATTAGGCACACAAATACGACCCTGCATCCATAACACTCCATCGTCACCAACTGTAACCTGCTTGGCACCACTGTGCTGCACCGTGTACCTAAGGACAAGTAGATGATGATCATCATACTGCCAATCTTGAATATGATCAAATAATTAAGAACGAGCAACTGTATAAGCTAGAACACGGCCGGGCTCAGAAACATCCAATCTCATAAACTGATTAGCTAGAGCTTGAACATCCATAGCTAGTGGTCTCTCCCCAACCGGAATATACGCAAGGCTACCCACACTGGCTAACTTCCTACTCAAAGCATCGGCCACTACATTGGCCTTCCCCGGATGATACAAGATGGTGATATCATAGTCTTTCAACAGCTCCAACCATCTCCTCTGCCTCAAATTCAACTCTTTTTGCTTGAACAAGTATTGCAAACTCTTGTGATCCGTGAACACCTCACATGACACGCCATATAAATAATGCCTCCAAATCTTCAGCGTGTGAACAATGGCTGCTTACTCCAAATCATGAACTGGATAATTCTTCTCGTGGATCTTCAATTGTCCCGATGCATATGCAATAACCTTTCCATCCTGCATCAACACCGCACCAAGTCCAATACGAGATGCATCACAATACACAGTATATGGCCCTGAACCTGTGGGCAAAACCAATACCGGCGCCGCAGTCAAAGCTGTCTTGAGCTTCTGAAAGCTGGCCTCACACTCATCTGACCATCTAAACTAGGCACCCTTCTGAGTCAACCTGGTCATCAGGGCTGCAATAAACGAAAACCGACGGTAATAGCTCGCCAAATCCAAGAAACTCCGGATCTCTATGGCTGATGTGGGTCTAGGCCAATCCTCGATCGCTGAAATCTTCTTAGGATCCACCTGAATACCCTCTACTGATACAACATGACCCAAGAATGCAACTGAACTCAACCAAAACTCACATTTCAAAAACTTAGCTTACAACTGACTGTCCTTTAGAGTCTGGAGAACAACTCGAAGATGCTTCTCATGCTCCTTCCGGCTGCGGGAATAGATCAGAATATCATCAATGAAGACAATCACGAATGAATCCAAATAAGGCCTGAACACTCGGTTCATCAAGTCCATGAAAGCTGCTGGGGCATTCGTCAACCCGAATGACATCACTAAGAACTCATAATGCCCATACCGAGTGCGAAAAGCTGTCTTAGGGACATCGGATGCCCTAATCCTCAACTGATTGTATCCAGATTTCAAATCAATCTTCGAGAATACCTTGGCACCCTGAAGTTGATCAAACAAGTCATCAATCCTTGGCAATGGATACTTGTTCTTGATGGTAACCTTGTTCAATTTCCGATAATCAATGCACATCCTCATTGATCCGTCCTTCTTCTTAACAAACAACATCGGCACACCCGTAGGCGAGACACTAGGCGTAATAAAGCCTTTATCAAGCAAATCCTGCAATTGTTCTTTCAATTCCTTCAACTCTGGTGGGGCCATACGATATGGCGGGATAGAAATGGGATGAGTTCCTAGAGCCAAATCAATGCAAAATTCAATATCCCTGTCGGGTGGCATACCTGACAGGTCTACAAGAAACACCTCTGGAAACTCACGGACAACGGGCACAAAATCCATAGAAGGAACCTCAACACTCGAATCACGAACATAAGCTAAATAGGAAAAAACCCCGTTCTCTACCTTGCACCGAGCCTTCATATAAGAGATAACCCTGCTGGAAGAATGACCAGGAGTCCCTCTCCACTCCAGTCGAGGCAACCCCGACAATGCTAAGGTCACAGTCTTGGCATGACAGTCCAATATGGCATGATAAGGCGACGACAATTCCATCCCCAAAATGACATCAAAATCTACCATATCAAGGAGTAGAATATCTACACTGGTCTCAAGACCCCTAATAACCACTACACACGAACGATAGACACGATCTACCACAATAGAATCACCCAACGGTGTAGACACATATACAAGATTACTCATAGAATCATGAGGCATAACCAAATAGGGAGAAAAATAAGATGACACTGTGGACCCTGGATTAAATAAAACCGAGGCATCCCTGCTGCAAACTGAAACCATACCTGTGATAACTGCATCGGAGGCCTCAGCCTCAGGTCTGGATGGAATAGAATAACATTGGGGCTGGGCCCCACCAATCTGAACTACATCCCTAGGAAGGCCTCCTGTTGGATGACCTTTACCTCTAACGACCTGGCCTCCACCTTTAACTGCATGACCTCCACCTCTAACACCTCGACCCCCACCCCTAGCTGGCTAAGCGGGTGGTGGAGCACCTGGTGCTGGAACCATGAACCGAGAATCCTGGTGCTGAGAACTGCTCGAGGCTTGAGGGAAAAATCTAGCAATGTGCCCTGGACCACTACAAGTATAACAAGCCCTCGGTTGCTGAGACTGTTGGCCCTGAAACTGAACCTGACGACCCGGGTAACCACCCTGAAAACTCTAGAGCGGGGGTGCACTAATAGGAGCTGGTGGTGCACTGTAGGGCAACTGATTAGAATACTGCATATAAGAACCACGACCACCTAGAGCACTGCGAGAAACCTGAAGTTCTGAATGAAACGGCCTGAGTGGATGGCCCCTACCAAAATAATCCCTGCCTCCAAATGAGGCACCACTGAACCTACCAAAATAACGGGGCCTCTTGTTAGAACCTTGACCACTCCCCTGTAGTAGAACCATCTCGACTCATCTGGCCATTTGGCTGCATCTTGGAAGGAAATATCACTCTTTGTCTCCTTCTCCATCTGCAGTCTGATCGGCTGAGCTAGTACCTCAATAAATCTCCTCACCTTCTCTCTCTCGGTGGGAAGTATCATAATAGCATGACGGGCCAAAGTAATGAATCTGGTCTCATACTGAGTGACAGTCATAGAACCCTGCTGGAGACGCTCAAACTGCCTCTGATAATCCTCTCTTTGAGTGATAGGAAGAAACTTCTCCAGAAATAACAGAGAGAACTGGGCCCAAGTCAAAGGTGGTGATCCAGCTGGTCTAGCCAAACTATAATCTCTCCACCAAGTCTTGGCGGAACCTGACAGACAAAAAGTAGCAAAGTCAACCCCATTGGTCTCCACTATCCCCATGTTCCGTAGAACCTCATGATAGCTATCCAAATAGTCATGGGAATCCTCTGAATATGCACCGCTATAAGTAGTGGTAAAAAGCTTGGTGAACCTGTCCAACCTCCACAAAGAATCAACAGACATAGCTGCTCTATCACCGGTCTGAGCCACTACACCCGACTGAACTACCCCAGCTGTCTGAGCTACTAGAGTCTGAAACTGAGGTGCCATCTGCTCCGGAGTGCGAGTAGTTGGAGTCTGGGCTCCTCCCCCAGCTTGAGAAATGGCTGGTGTTGCATGAAGTAAACCTGCCTGAGCGAAACTCTCCATGAGGCCCACTAGACGGACTAGAGCATCCTGGAGTACCGGGGTAGCAATGAACCCCTCGGGAACCTAAGCTGGCCCAGCCAGAACTGTCTGGGCAGGAACCTCATCAGCAAACTCTACCTGAGTCTCCGCCGCTGGTGCTGCAGCTCTGGGCTGAGCTCTGCCCCTTCCTCGGTCTCTAGCATGGCCTCGGCCTTGTCCTCTGCCCCTCGTAGGAGTTGCCACTGGGGACTCGGGCT
The DNA here is from genome assembly GCA_005239495.1 of Nicotiana undulata. Lineage (NCBI taxonomy): Eukaryota > Viridiplantae > Streptophyta > Magnoliopsida > Solanales > Solanaceae > Nicotiana > Nicotiana undulata. The sequence goes on along the minus strand of ML281103.1, from coordinate 46,658 downwards.
GCTGATCAGTGGATGAAGAAGCACATGTTCTCGCCATCTTTGAGAGAATAGAGTAGAAATTCAATTAGCATTGAGAAATCAAATCGCACGACAGAGAAGAATAGATGTGAAGTCATTCCTAAACTCTGTAGCCTATGGGGGATAATCACATACGTCTCCGTACCGATCCCTCAGACTCTACTAAGCTTGTCCGTTAATTGTGAGGCCTAAGCAACTTAGTGCTCTGATACCAACTTGTCACGACCCGAATTTCCCACCGTCGGGACCATGATGGCGCCTAACATTGAACCCGATAGGAAAGCCAACGTTACCGATTATTTTATCTTGTTTTGGTGTTTTTAACAGTTAGTAAGTAATATACAAGATCAACAGAAATAAAAGTGCGGAAGAAACAAAATCTAACAACTTAATTAAGCACTATTACGAAATGCATAATACCTACACCCAGAATTAGTGTCACAATTTCACGGACTGTCTATGAATACTACAAATAGAGGTCTGAACAAAACAAAAGACATCTGTCTCAGAAATACATAAAGACAGGAAAGAAATAGGATAGAAGGTGATGCCAAGGCCTGCGGACGCATGCAGGACTACCTCAAGTCTCCACTGGACTGAAGTCAGCAACCTCGATCTAGGGTCCGAAGGGTCCATTACCAGGATCTGCACAAAAAGTGCAGAGTGTAGCATCAGTACAACAAATCCCATGTACTGAGTAAGTTTCGAGCCTAACTTTGGCAAAGTAGTGACGAGGCTAGGACACAACAACCATATAAACCTGTGTAGTTTAATCATATACGAAAAACAATAATAATAACAAGAAATAGGCAGCTAAATTCAAAGGAAAGGGGAAATATGCTGAGGGGAGGGAATATCAAGTGATGACAATAAAGAAGTAAAGCGACAAAATAAATATCAATTCAACACAACAGAAATAGTAACACAAAGGCAAGTGCACGGCATCACCCTTCGTGCTTTTACTCTCATCCTCACCATAAATCAATAGAATCGGCACGACATCACCCTTCGTTCTTTTACTCTCATCCTCACCATACATCAATAGAAACGACACGGTATCACCCTTCGTGCTTTTATTCTCTCATAATCATGGAACGACATCACCCTTCGTGCTTTAACACTCCTCCTCACCCAAACAAATTAATAACAACAATCCGGCAAGGAAATCAACAATATGAACAATAATAAAACCATAACGTCCCGGCAAGGAAACCAACAGTAGAATCAACATCATCCCTGCAAGGGAAACAACTATAACCAATCTCACTTAGTTATTTAACTTCACGTAATAATTCTCAACTGGAACCAATACTCAACAATGATCAATACCAAGGAATTTCCACCAACATGGATGAGTATCAAGTTAATCTCAAGTAATGCTTAATGAAAAATCACATAAATTACAATATTCGACTCACGAGCATGCTTGAAACCAACCTATAGATACTCGTCACCACACTTATACGTTGAACATGACACTAACACGTAGAAAATAAGACACAATACATATTCCCTCAAGCTAAGGTTAAGCCAAACACTTACCTCGAATTCCACGGCTAAACTCAAGCCTCAATTACCACTTTCCATTTCGAATTCGCCTCAAATTCAATTGTATCTAGACATAATTAACTTAACAATATCAATAAATGCTTTATAATTCAACCCCAAGGCTTAATTATAGGTTTTCTATCATTCTTCCCAAAAAGTCAAAAATTGACCCCGGGCCCACTTGGTCAAAACACGAGGTTCAGACCAAAACCCGATTACCCATTCACCCACAAGCCCGAATATGTAATTAGTTTCGGAATCCGACCCCAAATTGAGGTCTAAATTCCCAAATTTGCAAAATCCCTAATTCTCCTAAAATCCCTAATTTTTACCCTTAAAGAACAAGATTTAGGCCTAGAAATCTTATGGGTGTTGATGGAAAATGAATAAAATAAGTTTAAGAACACAAACATGTGATTTTGTGGTGAAATCCCTCTTCAAAAATCGTCCCTAATCTTCCTTGGTTTTGAAAGTATGAAGTTATGGCCAAATTCCCGTTTTTCTACTATTTTAAGTGCTGGGCGACAATGTTCATCGCGTTCGCATGAACCCTGTCGCGTTCGCGAAGCACTTCCTCAGGAGGGCTTACGCGTTCGTGGGTAAGGCCACACATTCTCGAAGGCATAGCCAGACCTGCCTTCGCGTTCGCATACAAAGGGATGCGTTTGCATAGGCCTACCCAATCCCTGACCAGCCCCTCCTCTTACACTTATGCGTTTGCGTATGGCTAGACGCGTTCACGTAGAGAAGTACCCCAGTGCTCCGCATTCGCGTCCAAGCCCATGCGTTCGCGATGAACAAATCATGCCCCTTCCCCGTTTACTCTTCGCGTTCACGTGGGTTACCACGCATTCTGTCACGACCCAAAATCCATTAAGGTCGTGATGGCGCTAAACACCACTGTCAGGAAAGCCAACACAAAATAGTTAAATTGAATTCCTATTTTAGTGTTTTGAAATCGTTACTTTTCGTTTCGTTATATAATAATCGAATAAAATTTACTGAGTAACTATCGATATTTTAATAATTCATTTAACAAATACATCCCAATCATCCCAGAACCCGATGTCACAAGTGCATGAGAAATTTCTAAGAAGTACACATATAATACAATATTTTTCCGGAGTACAAATTGGACAAAGAATTAAAATACAGTACAATACATCTGAAGGAGACTCTGTTGGTTGCGAGTCGTTTAGGAATGCTGCAGCTCATCTAAGTCCCCATATCAACGCTGCCATGGCACCAAGCGGGGCCACGATATATACATGCAGCTGTGCAACAAAATGCACACCAAGTGGAGTATGAGTACGAAAACAACGTGTACTCAGTAAGTATCCCACAGATATCGAAGAGGTAGTGACAAGAGATCGAATTTGACACTTGCTAGAGGTAAATTTAATAAAATCAAGGGTGACACTAAGCATGGATATCATAGTTAATTAACATATAGTAATAGGAAATAACAACTTCTTCCATATTTACAAATTTTAAGTCTTCGTCATTTCAGTTCACAACTTATAATTCAAGGCCAGTAAACAGTTAAAAATCACAAAAAGTACTAAGCAAATATCATGTGCAAGTACGCCGAGGGTCGAACGGCTCGAACCAACGAAATTTTTTAACTGTGCACTGCCGAAGGGTCGAACGACTCGAACCATAAATGCATCTATTACCCCGCCCGCGGATCGATCATGCAACGCGGTCATATATAAATAATAGAGTTACCCTTCTCGCGAATCATACATGCGACTCACGTACTCATAGATACACATATTTACACAATAAATTCACATTTTATCAGGAAAACAATTACCCAAAGGAAGTGATAAAATTCTCTTTTAATGGACACGAAGATAGTATTTAAATCTTTTCTGGAAATTCATTTGCCAAGTTCGATAAGGTTTAAATATTTCAAATTTATCAGTAAAGTTACAAGTACGACAAATAAAGCATGTTTTTGGGTCCTAGACTACCCGGACATAAGCATAATAGTAGCTACGCACGGACTCTCGTCACCTCGTGCGCACGTAGCCCCCACAAATAGTAGCACATATTTAGTTATCTCACCTATGGGGACAATTCCCTCTTACAAGGTTAGAAAGGAGACTTACCTCGCTCCGAAGATTTATAACCGGCTTCCAAACCCCTCCGATGAATCAAATAGATGCACAACGCTCCAAAACTAGCCAAATAACGGGCAAACCAATGAAAATATACTCTAATACTTATAACAATTCAATTTATATAAATTCCCAACTCCGTTCAGAAAGTTGACAAAATTTCCCTCGGGCCCATGCCCGGATTCCAAAATTTTTCGAAGATAAAGATTACCCATAACTTTACGAATTCAAATATACAATTCTCTTTCAATTTCATGCCTAAATTCGTGGTCAAAATCCAAAAATACACATTCTAGGTCTTTTCCTCAAAATCCCAAATTTCTACTAATTTCCTTAACCAAATCTGTATACAAACCTTGTATTTAACTTGAAATGAGTAGAAACAACATACCTTGACGTCGATGACAAAAATCCCCACTTGAAGCTCTCCAAAAATCAGCCCCATGAAACATTTGAGATAAAAATGAGCCAAAACCCGTTTTAAAACATTTTACTGACCAGACGACCGTTCTATGCGATCGCATTCCTCCGACCGCGATCGCAGAAGCCAAATCCCAGCGGCCTCCTAATTGCAGTATGCGATTGAACGCTCTTCCCCGTGATCGCATAAGCCAAAAACAAGCAGCCTCCAATATTTCACGATGCGATTGCGGACCCTCTCACGTGATCGCATAGAGTAAAAATCTGTTGCACTCACACCAGAAGACCAGCAATCCTCACAAGGCAAAAATTGACCCGTTGAGCATCTGAAACACGCCCGAGTCCCCCGGGACCTCAACCAAACCTACCAACCAGTCCTAATACCTCATTCGAACTTAGTCGAGCCTTGAAATCACATCAAACAACATCGAAATCATGAATCGCAACCCGATTCAAGCTTAATGAACTTAGAACTTCAAACTTCTATATTCGATGCCGAAACTTATCAAATTACGTTTGATTGACCTCACATTTTGCACACAAGTCACATTCAACATTATGGACCTGCTCCAACTTCCGGAATCAAAATTCGACCCCGATATGAAATTTCCACTTCCGGTCGAACCTCTCGAAAACCTTACAATTTCTAACTTTAGCCAAATGAATCCAAAATGACCTACGGACCTCCGAATTTACTTTCGTTCGCGCTCCTAAAACCAGAATCACTATACAGATCTATTCCCAGACTCAGAACCCCAAACGGACATCAATATCACTGAAATGCACTTCAACCAAGACTTATGTAATTTCTTCTAAAATGCTAACTTTCACGATATACGCCGAAACACTCCAGGGTTATCCAAACCCGATCCGAACATATGCCCAAGTACGAAATCATCATACGAACCTGCTGGAAACTTCAAATCCTGATTCTGAGGTCATTTACTAAAAAATCCAATCTTAATCAATTCTTCCTACTTAAGGCTTGTGAAATGAGAATTTTCTTTCCAAATTGACTCCGAACTTCCCGAAATTCAACTCCGACCATGCCTACGAGTCATAATACCTGAAATGAAGCTGCTCATGGCTTCAAAATGTCGAACGACGAGCTAGAGCTCAAAACGACCGGTCATGTCGTTACATTCTCTCCCACTTAAACATACGTTCGTCCTCGAACGTGCTAAGGACTGCTCTAGAGTTATCTGAAATAACTGTTTAACACTTCGTGCACCTACCTGATCTACCACCACCTAGTCGAGCACATTAGCTCGATCAAGTCTGGAGATATCCTTTTTTATCCATATAATAATCTCGGAACCCAATCCCAACACCCGAAATTCTCTGCCAGGCCTATTTCCAATATATGAACACCGTATCAACCACCACACGATGTACCAGAACATGACTGCATACCTTTTTGGAATTAGCACCATGCACCGCATAATTCATCATCTAACCACAATGACATTCCCTGAACCTTAATAGCCAAAATTTCCACGAATATGATGCTCCCAATGTAACTCAGGATACATATATATATGTCCTGCTATAACGCTTACGAACCAAATAATGGTATTTGTTCTTTGATATACCTCACATAATCTTATCGCACTGATTTCAGATCCAATAATCTCGTCTCACCCAGTATGAACCGTTCAGGCAACAAGTCACCCCAGACATGACCAAAAGTCTCATATGATGCCACAACGTGCCAATAGGCCACAACTCGAAAATGATACATAAAGAAATGACTCAGGAAGGGACTACTCAACTCACGCAACTAATATGAACCTTCCTCAGAAAATAAGAAGCAAAACACAAGAAAAATAAATATAGGAACCTTACTCAACATCACATTGTTGCGGCGTGCAACCCGATCCAAATAACATACCCGTGGTGGCGTGCCACCCGATCCACACATGAAATTTACATAAGGAGATACACACCGAGCTAAATTGCTCATTACCACAAAATATCGAATATCGGTTACCAACATGTTAAGTGCATAATACCATCCTGGGGAGACTGATAGAGCCATACGCTACAAAACTCAAACAGAACTGAGGTGTGATATATATACTCTTAATCTCAAGAGCTCTCCTGCTCACATAACGACATCACTACGCGAAAACTCAACACATAGGAAATTATCAAGCCGTTTCACAACACACACGACACAATCATAATTTTACATGAAATGGTGTCACGACCCAATTTCGAAGTCGTGATGGCGCATGTCGTGGAACCAAGTCAGCCACCCATTTATATCTAATCTAGATTCAATTACCAAAAAATATCATCTTTAACAAGTCTGCGGATAATAACAATAATAAATCTGAAGTTGAAACAATATCTGAAACCCAAAACATAAATCCTACAATCCCGGATCCAGTGTCACCCAGTCATGAGCTGCTAAAACATAAGGTAAAGAAAAGGGGATGGGACAACATAGTCTCAAAAATAAATAACGACAGGTAGAATAGGAAAAAGATGACGAGATCAATGTCGCCAACAGCTACCTTGACAACTCTGATGGAAAATCTGGCAGCTATTCAATGACCAGAGTCGAGTCTCGATGTACCTAGATATGCACACAAGGTGCAGGGGGTAACGTGAGTACACCAACACAGAAGTAACGAACCCAAACTATAGGTTGAGAGGTAGTGACGGACTAAACCTCTGATTTTTATAAACAACAGTGTCTAAACTTGGACATGACAGTAATATAACTGATAATAAACAAAATTCATCAATTATGTCTGTACAATCTACATACCAACATATGATCATAAGGAATTAGAAATGATATGTACACAGTATCCCAACTCTCACAAGGAAGTCCACTCAGTACTAGAATTGGCCTTCAGGCCCAAGGAAAGTCCATCCCGGATTATACATAAACACAAGTGACGTAGTCACTTAGTACTGAGGAAAAAGTCCAGTCCATCCCCACGGAGAAGATCCATAGCCGTAACATATCACTCGGACAAGATCCATGTCTAGGAACGATCCATCCCTAAATATATATCAATAACTTCAGACAAGATCCATACCCAAGGAAGATCCATCCCTCAATATCTGTGCGCTCACTGGGGGTGTAAAGACTCCAGAGGGGCTCCTATAAGCGCACGCGCTATATCAAGCCAACAAAGGCATGATTCGAGGATCGCTGCGGTGTGTCCGATCTCATAATTGTCTCAATACCAGGCTCTCAGCCTCACTCAGTCAATACTTTCCAGTCTCACTCACAAGGCTCACAGATATAAGAATCAGCCCAAAACAATGACAACATATAAATAAACTAACAAATACTGAGACTGAGGCATGAAACATATGTTATAACAGGATAGAGTACATGAAAGCAAATAGTCACAGATAGAGACAACAATAACTGATCATTCTGGTCTGAACATATTGGCGTGAAGCCTTAGCATTTATACTTAACATGATTTTCTAATATGTTCAAGGTAAATACCACCATCACAGTGCAAGTATCAACTTGAAATAACCATTAGGCAGTGCCATGGGATGAGCCATGCCAAAAATATTCGGTGTACGCCTGCATGCCCGTCACTTGGCATGTGCGTCACCTTAATTAACATCGAATATAAGGTAATTTGGGGTTTCGAACTCTCTGTTCCAAGTTTGTAAACGTTACATACCTCAAACCCGTCTAAAACACTACTCTGCAGTGCCCTAGCGTCTAAATTCGGCCTCTGAGTGCTCCAAATCTACCAAAAAATCAGATTTATACCATTATAATATGCCAAGGAATGAAACCCAATCGAAATTTATCAAAAATCCCGAAATTGGTCAAACCCGACCCCCCGGTCTCACATCTCGAAACTAGACAAACTTTATACCAAAACAATCCTCTTCATATCACGATTTTGTACATATAAAGAATGCTAAAATCGGAGTCCAATTGACCCCTCAAATCACCCCAAGAAGGTCTCTTAAACTCAAGCCCTAGGTCTCCCTTTTTTCCACTGATATTTTCTAATTAAACACTACTAATTAAGTCTTAATCACATATAATCGAGTTGTGCAGTTCAAAATCCTTACCTCAATGAAGAAAAATCGTTTCCCTCTTCAAAAATCTCCCAAAAGCTCTATTCCCGTTCAAAAATGGTGGAAAGGTGGGCAAAGGTCGCAGACTGGTTTAATATATACTGCTCCAGTGATTCCTTCATCGGGATCGCGGACATCCAGTCGCGATCGCGGAGAGAAACTCAACAACCCCAATAATTAACCTTTCGCGATAACGAATATCCCCACGCGATCGCAATTCATTATAGCCTGAACCCACGCGACCGCAGACCTCTCTACGCGATCGCGAAGAACAAGGTTCCAACCCCCCCTCGCACGCCCTTCAGTCCTCCGCGTCGTTACCTCCTCCATGCGATCGCGTTTAACAAAATTTCTGCCCTCCCCATCTAGGCCTACGCGATTGCGAACTTCCTCTCACGATCGCGTAGAAGGAATCCAGAAACTCACACCAGCAAAATCTGCCAAGTTTTTAAGCCAAAAGTTGGTCCGTTAACCACCCAAAACACACCCGAGGCCCTTAGGACCCCAACCAAACATACCAACACACCCCATAACATCATTCAAACTTAGTCGAGCCTTCAAAACTCCAAAAACAACACAAGAACACCAAAATCACATCGAATTCAAGCCTATGAACTTTGAAATTTCTAAATTCCACAAACGATGTCGAAACCATCCAAAACACCCCCGATTGACCTGAAAATTTGCACACACATCCAAAATGACATTATGGACCTGATCCAACTGTCGGAATTCCATTCCGACCCGGATAAACTATTTTCCACTGCCGACCGGAAATCACCAAAAACTAACTTTCGCTAATTCAAGCCTAATTCTACACCGAACATCGAAAATACATTCCAAACACACTCCTAAGTCCCAAATCACCTAACGAAGCTACCCGAGTTGACTTTTCCAATAAGTCAACTCCTAGTTGACGTTTTCAACTATAAGGTTATTTTTAGAGACTAAGTGTCTCAATTTTTACTTCAACCATTCCGAACCCGAACCCACCGACTCCAACACATCAAAAACAGTATAATCAATGTATGACAAGGCAAAAACAGTAATAATAATGCAGATTCTACGGAACGACCGGCCGGGTCATTACATTCTCCCCCTCTTAAACAAATGTTCGTCCTCGAACGGGTCTAGAAACATACTTGGAGTCTCAAACAAATGAGGATATCTTCTCCACATCTCCTGCTCCGTCTCCCAAGTAGCCTCCTCCATTGGCTGCCCTCTCCACTGCACCTTCACTGAAGTTATATCTTTATACCTCAGCTTCCTGACCTAACGACCCAAAATAGCCACCGGCTCTACCTCATATGACATATCACCCTTGAGCTGAACTGTGCTGAAGTCCAAAACATGAGACGGGTCACCCATATACTTCCGGAGCATCGACACATGGAATACCGGATGAACACTCGATAAGCTGGGTGGCAAGGCAAGTCTATAAGCCACCTCTCCAATCTTCTCAAGCACCACAAACGGACCAATAAACCTGGGACTCAACTTTCCCCTCTTCCCGAACCTCATAACACCCTTCACGGGTGACACCTTCAGCAGTACATTATCTCCCTCCATCCCGGACCTTCCGGTCCGCATAACTCTTCTGCCTAGACTGTGCCATGCAAAGTCGCACCTGAATCAACTTCACCTTCTCCAATACATCCTGAACCAAATCTGTGCCCAATAGACTAGCCTCACCCGGCTCAAACCAACCAACCGGAGATCTACACCTCCTACCATATAACGCCTCATATGGGGCCATATGAATACTGGAATGGTAGCTATTATTATATGCAAACTCCGCGAGTGGCAGAAACTGGTCCCATGAACCTCCAAAATCAATCACACAGGCATGCAACATGTCCTCTAAAATCTAAATAGTCCGCTACGACAGCCCATCGGTCTGAGGATGAAATGCAGTGCTCAACTCTACTTGAGTACCCAAACCTCTCTACACAGCTCTCCAAAATTGAGATGTGAACTGAGTACCTCTGTCAGAAATGATAGAAACTGGAACCCCATGCAATCGGACAATCTCCCTGATGTAGATCTCAGCTAACCGCTCCGAAGTATAAGTAGTACTGATAGGAATGAAGTGCGCGGACTTGGTCAGCCAATCCACAATGACCCAAATAGCATCAAATCTCCTCGAAGTCCATTGGAGCCAAACTACAAAGTCCATGGTGATCCGCTCCCACTTCCACCCACAATATATAACCTCTAAAGTAATCCACCTGGTCTTTGGTGCTCATACTTGACCTGCAGAAAGTTGAGACACCGGGTTACATACTCAACAACGTCTCTCTTTATCCGCCTCCACCAATATTGCTGTCTCAGATCCTGGTACATCTTTGCGGCACCCGGATGAATGGAATACCGCGAGCTATGGGCCTCTGCTAATATCAACTCTCGAAGCCTATCCACATTGGGCACGCAAATACGGCCCTGCATTCTCATAACCCCATCAACACCAATAATCACATCCCTGGTATCACCTCAACGGACCCTGTCCTAAAGGACCAATAAGTGGCATTCATCATACTGGCGTGCTCTAATCTGATCATAAAGAGAAGACCTGGAGGCCATGCTAGCTACTACCCGAGGAGGCTCTGACAAATCCAATCTCACCAACTGCCCCGCTAGAGCCTGAACATCACATGACAAAGGTCGCTCTGCTCCTGAAAGATAGGCTAGACTCCCCAAACTCTATGCTCTGCGACTCAGGGCATCGGCCACTACATTGGCCTTCCCCGGATGATATAAAATGGTGAGGTAATAATCCTTGAGAATCTCCAACCATCTCCTCTGACGCAAATTCAAGTACTTCTGCTTCAGCAGATACTGCAAACTACGATGGTCGGTGAAAATCTCGCACTGCACTCCATACAAATAATGGCGCCAAATCTTTAAGGCATGGACAATAGCAGCTAACTCAAGATCCTGCACTGGATAATTCTTCTCGTGCACCTTCAACTGTCTAGACGCATAGGCAATCACCCTACCGTTCTACATCAATATCGCTCCCAAGTCAACTCTAGAAGCAACACAGTAAACTGTATAAGAACCCGAACAAGTAGGCAAAACCAATACCGGATGTCACACCTCCTTTAAGTGACATTATTTGATTTTTGGGATTTATTTTATTCAGAGTCGCCACTCGGATTTTTTACGGTGTTCCAGGGCACCATTTGTTTATTAGAAATCCCAAAACCGAGGAATTTTGACTCTGTTAAATTGTTTCCGAACCAAAAATCCGGGTAAGGAATTTTGTTAACCCGGGAGAAGGTGTTAGGCACTCCCGAGTTCCTTAGTTCTAGCACGGTCTCTTAATGATTAAATTTGGCCTAAATTGTTCAACTACTGCTTTTATACCTAAGTGCATTTTTATATTTTTTACCGCTTTTATTATTCTTTAGTATTTAAAGAATTGCCTTGAGACGAGTTACGTATGCGTAAAAGCCGTAGAGTTTGAAATGTGTCTAAAATCATGTCACGCGGACGTGTACATAATTCTTGACACTGAACTCATTCAAGGAGATAAATAAAGTTGCGCGAGCGCGTATTTTATTTTGTCGTCGAAAGAAACCGGAATTACGTCACGCGGGAGTGTACGCAATCCCGATAATTTTAAGAACTTTGTTCCTAAAAGTGTCTCTACGAGTGTTCATTTTAACCTTGATTTTTGTTACGTAAACATATACACAATTTTTGAGAAAAAGATACATTTTTAGTTATCTTTATCAAAGTTACGTAAACGTATACTTTGATGATTCATTATCTAAGCTTGAAAGTTCAAGGTAGTCTCTATCCAAGAAGGCTTGCGGGTTTTGTTACATCTAAAGTCTAATCCTAAATCGTGTCACGAGATATGGGCTATGGCCTAGTCTAGCCCGAATTGTCATCACTTAAGGCTATCCTAATTTGGTTATTTTTGTACATAAGAAACGAAGCTATTACAGGGATTTAAGGCATGCATCGATGAAGAGGGATCTAAGATTCACTAATTCGTAAGCAACATGTTCCAAAAAAAAAAAAGAAGCCAAATACGTACAGTTAATTGCAACAGAATATTTGATTGAACAGTTCTATTGATTTCAGAATAGCTTAAATTCGTGCACATTGATTTCTATATGCTATACTGATTCTGGAAATTTTAAAGGGGCGCTTTTGAATAGCAGAATTGCATTTTTGTGTAAAACTTTTGAAATTGAGCCTAGATAGCCGTTTTTATAAGATAACATGTTTTTAAATCAGCAGTTCGTAATACAAATCTATTTTAGTATGTATACATATTGAGATCGTATAATAGGGGTTTTGGGATTATGACCCAATAATTACAATAATCGCCAAACTGAAAAGCTGCCCGGCTTTACGAAATGAATCAATATACAAAACCGAATACAAGTTTAGTTTAGTCCCATATTTACAAATAAATCAAAACTAATATGTTACATCTTTACCTTTTACTATACACTTGTAGGAGATGGACAAGAAAAGAAAAAGGAACAAAAGATAACGATAGTCTACTGTTGCTCCTGTGCGATCTAACATCTTTCAAGAGCTTCAAAACCTGTATTTCCCCAACTGTTTTCAGAAGGAAAAAACTATAACTGAACAAATACATATGCTAAATATTTTTGGGAAAAATCTGGCCATTATAGGGCCAGACTTAATCCTAAACATACTGTACTATCAACACTGAAAACAGAAACTATTTCATACACCTCTTCTTGGAATGAATCTGACCATGAAAGAGGTCAGATTCAACTCCAAAGATGCAACTCTATCTGATCTTTTACATTTAGCCAGTATTTACACCAATGCTTTGGCACTCTTAGGCATTTCTTTAAGGAATAAATCTGATCATCTATGGGTTGAGATTCCTACCTTGATGCCTTCCTTAACTACATGTTTTATACCCTTTAAAGGGTGATTTTCAGCCGGCTATACTACTGTTTGTGCACTATTATGGGGTGAATTTGACCATTGTAAGGTCAAATTCATCTACCCTAGTGCAATTCATATTACTAATGCACTAAGAGACTAATACAAACATGAAATCTAACTACCAAACCCATTCTTCCATTTTTCGAATCAACACACTAAAAAGTCATATTGATTTCAAGAACTTCAGATTTTCAGCATATTATATATAAACCAAAGGGAAAACTCAGCTAAATCAGAAAAGATTCAGGCAAAGAGAATAATAAAGTTCACATTTTTGAGTCTTTTAATAACGTTAAACAGTTACATACCATTTGAAGAGAAAATCAATCCAAATCTTGACCAAATAAATGTCAAGTAGCAGCAATACAACAAATAAAGAGGAAAGATCAACAACAGCCAAAAGCTTAACCAGACAATCAATAGCAGCAGTAGAGAACCAACCGAGAGTTTGAGAGTATAAGCAAGAAACCTTTTTCGAATCAGATCATCAAATAAACAAAGGCCATTTTCACAAGTTTGGAAAGGATTTTTAGTGAGCAAGGATAGTAGGTTCAATCTTCATAAAAGAGCTTTCAGAATATGGAATAATACTACTTCTTTTTAAAAAAAATCATATCTCAAAAAGAATTTTCAGTCTCTAAAAAGAAATTTTCAGTGTCGAAAAGAAGGTCCAAAATATGTAAAAAGAGGGTCTACTTATAGGGAGCTCAAGGATGGGTTATGCTTTGGCATATTCCTCATCCAAGAGCTGAAAATAGTACAGGTACAACTGTCAAACCTTATCCTAGTGGGCAGCTGTACCTCCTTCTAGAATATTCTACTGATTTCAGACCTTATCCCCTCTTAAAGTTACTGTTTTACCCCCTAAAAATCTGATTTCAAGATATTTTCTTAATTCTAGAAGTTTCTTGGGTTTTTACACCCAAGATTCTTTTGTTGTAATTCCCAAACTAACCCTTAGTACCCTTAGAATTACCCCTTAAGGTTAATCAAGGTTAAAAGGTTAGGTTATTTATTAACTTTAGATAGTTCATCCTAATTGAGTGATTAACTCAATACTTAACCTGTTTTGATCTTAAGTGAATTATTTTTAGGACTTAGGTTAGGTTAACTAGGGAAGTCATTAACTTAGGTTAACCTATTAAACAATTGGCTTTTATAAACTACCATTAATTAGGTTAATCTTGAAGTTTAGGATTAAACTAGGTTAATCCATGACCATACACTGGTTCAGGATTAAGTATTAGCCTAATTAATGAAATAATCCTAATTTAAGATGTTCAAGTAAACTATGAAGCAACTAATCAACAAGTAACCATGCTTAAAGAAACAGTACATTCTAGCCAATTCATGAATACAAATAATCTTGTTCAAACAGGGCAAAGGAATTATGATTGTCACAAATAAATGCTTATTGTTGATTAATGGATTCATCACAGAATTCAACAACAAGGCACACAAAAATAAATAAATAATGAATAGAATATGGACCTAATCAAAAGCAACAAAAGAAAAGGAAACTAATCCTAAACGGAAGTAGAAACTAACAATAATTATCATGGCATACATAAACAGTAAAGAAAAGATGAAGAACAACCGCTCCCTCTTCAAAATTCTCCCAAAAGCTCTATTCCCGTTCAAAAATGGTGGAAAGGTGGGCAAGGGTCGCGGGCTGGTTTAATATATACTGCTCAGTGATTCCTTAATCACGATTGCGGACATCCAGTCGCGATCGCAGTGAGAAACTCAATAGCCCCAATAATTAACCTTACGCGATCGCGAATATCCCCACGTGATCGCGATTCATTATAGCCTACACCCACGTGACCGGTGGCCTCTCTACGCGATCGCGAAGAACAAGGGTCCAGCCCCCCTCACGCGCCCTTCAGTCCTCCGCGATCGTGGCCTTCTCCATGAGATCGCGTTTAACAAAATTTCTGCCCTCCCCAGCTAGGTCTACGCGATCGCGAACTTCCTCTCGCGATCGCATAGAAGGAAACCAGAAACTCACACCAACAAAATCTGCCAAGTTTTTAAGCCAGAAGTTGGTCCGTTAACCACCCAAAACACACCCGAGGCCCTCAGGACTTCAACCAAACATACCAACACACCCCATTACATCATTCAAACTTAGTCGAGCCTTTGAAATGCCAAAAACAACACAAGAACACCAAAATCACATCGAATTCAATCCTATGAACTTTGAAATTTCTAAATTCCACCAACGATGATGAAACCATCCAAAACACCTCCGATTGACCTGAAAATTTGCTGGTGCTAATCAAAATGTAATATTCCATCACCATGATGTTAACCTACACAAATGCATTTGGGTTGATACTGGGCAAGAGAGAGAATTTTATGATTTCTTATTGTCTGTAACACGTGAACCTGCTATGGCGGAGAATATACAGGGATTACTCCAGAAATTTGCTGAAAGTTACACCCAACAGTCCCCAAATATTCAGATCAATAAATGTCATGACCCAAAATCCATAAGGTCGTGATGGCACCGGACACCACTGTCAGGCGAGCCAATCATTAAATGGTTAAGTTAGATTCCTGTTTTAGCATTTTGAAACCGTTACTTTTCATTTTGTTATATAATAATCAATAAAATTTACTAAGTAAATGATGATTTTTTAACAATTCAATTAACAAATACATCCTAAATGTATCTCATAATCCGGTGTCACAAGTGCATGAGCAACTATCTAGGAATTTTACATGTACTGCAATACTTGTCCAGAATACAAACTGGACAAGGAATTTAAATTGAAAATACAATGCATCTGAGGGAGACTCTGTCAGCTTCGGGTCGCCTCCGGATGATGCAGCTCGTCTAAGTCTCCAAGTCATCCACATCACTGCGTCAAACATGGCCACTGTAACGACCCGGTCAGTCGTTTCGTAGAAACTGCATTGATATTACTGTTTTTGCCTTGTCATAGGTTGGTTCTACTATTTATGATATGTTGGAGTTGGTTGGCTCGGGTTTGGAATGGTTATAGTGAGAATTGAGGAACTTAGTCTCTAAAAATAACCTTATAGTTGGAAAAGTCAGCAGGGAGTTGACTTATTGGTAAACGACCTCGGAATGCGGATTTTATGGCTCAGATAACTTCGTTAGGTGATATGGGACTTAGAAGTGTATTCGGAATATTTTTGTGATGTCCGGTGTAGAATTAGGCTTGAATTGGCGAAAGTTAGTTTTTGGTGATTTCCGATCGACAGTGGAAAATAGGCTATCGGGGTCGGAATGGAATTTCGGAAGTTAGCACAGTTTTGTAATGTCATTTTGGATATGTGTGCAAAATTTCAGGTCAATCAGATGTGTTTTGGTTGGTTTCGGCATCGTTGGTGGAATTTAGGAATTTCAAAGTTGATAGGCTTGAATTTGATGTGATTTTGGTGTTTTGATGTTATTTTGGGTGTTCCGAGGGTGCGACTAAGTTTGAATGATCATTTATGATGTATTGGTATGTTTGGCTGGGGTCCCGAGGGTCTCGGGATTCATTTAAGATGTTTAACGGGAATATTTAGGCTTGAAAAATGCAGCATCAGCTGCTGGTGTTTCTGCTACTGTGATTTCCGCACCTGCGAATATTTGACCGCAGGAGTGGCCAGGAAGGTCGCAGGTGCGGTGGAGGCCAGGTGGGAGAGAATCCGCAGAAGCGGTTATGTTGGCCGCAGGTGCGAAAATTTGCTTGTTTAATGAAAAGTCGTAGGTGCGGTAGTCTTGAGCGAAGGTGCGGACAACAGGTGCGAAATGCCTGGGCAGAAAGTATAAAAAGAGGACTTAGCAATTTTTAGTCTCGTTTTCACCATTGTTATTGCGGGTTTCGAGCTTTTTTAGGGTTTTTGAAGAGGAAAACAATTGTTCTTCATTGAGGTAAGGTTTTTGGACTTATTAACTCGATTATATGTAATTAAGGACCTAATTAGTAGTGTTTAATTGGGGAAAATGAGTGGAAAACGGGAGAACTAGGGCTTGAGTTTAGGATACCTTTTAAGGGTGATTTGAGGGGTCATTTGGACTCCGATTTTAACGTTATTTATATGTACAGACTCGTGAGATGATATGGATTGTTTTTGTATAAAGTTTGTTGAGTTCCGAGACGTGGTCCCAGGGGTCGGGTTTTGGCTAATTTCGGTAATTGTGCATAAAGTTGATAGTTTTCTATTAGGTTTCATTCCCCTAGCGTATTTTGATGTGATAAATCTGAACTTGATAGATTTGGAGCACTCAGAAGTTGATTCGAGGGGCAAGCGTGCTGCAGAGTAGCTATTCAGGCTAGTTTGAGGTAAGTAATGTCTTTAAATCCTATCCTGAGAGTATGAAACCCCAGACTTTACATTCTTTCATTGTTTTGGAGTGGCGCACACACTGGATGACGAGTGTGGGGAATGCACGAATTGAGAAATTGGAAATTGGTTCCTTCTAAGGCAACTATTGAGTTGCGAATCTGCTTTTGAAGCATATGATAAATAGTATTTCTATGTTTTTGATATATTTGGATTGTAAGCCATGTTTGGGGCCTCGTGCCAATCTGTTTAAACCCATTGCGGGCTATTTTTCGATATTCCTCACGTGGTAACTATGATTTACACTCAGTCATTCTTGTTAAATTGTTTTGACACTTATATTTGTTGATATTATTATTCATGATATAAAATACTGTTTTGGGTCGAGAATCCCATTTATTTATGGCCCGAGTGGAATTCTAAGAGTTTCTGACTGATCGAGGCCGAGAGCCAATACTTTGAGGATATTTATGATATGATAGAGACCGAGTGGTAGAGTGATTGATGCCATGCTTTGTCCGTTTATAGCGCTTGGGCTGTAGGAGCCCCTCTGGAGTCTGTACACCCCTAGTGAGCGCAGGTACCTACTGAGTGCGAGTGCCGAGTGCCGAGTGATTGGGAGGTATGAGTGACTGTGAGGTGCTGAGTGACTGTTACTAAGTGATAGTGAGGTGCTGAGTGACTGATTATGAGTGATGATTTTGCCCGAGGGGCAGTTTATAATGATATTTTGCTGATCTTTTGATTATGATCCACTTCATTTCTCATATTGAGATTTTTGGGAGTTTACTGAGAAACATTTGAGAATATACTTGTTCAAGGATTTTACGAAAACGGGTTTTCAAACATATGTACTATATGTTTACTTTATTAAGACTCGGTATTTTTACTGTTTGTGAATTGATGTTTGGTACTGTGTGATTCTTATCTTCAGACTTGATTTATTTTTATTACTACTAAGTTGGCGTACTCATAATTAATCCATGCACCTCTATGTGCAGATCGAGGTACTGGTTCTGAGAAGTAATCATCTGAGTCCGATCGGCGTCAGCATTCGGGATTTCGAGGTAACTGTCTAGCGTCCACAACTTCTCCATTTCCCTTCCTTCATTAGTATTTAGTATTATGTTCTGGGACATTATATTATCACATTAGCAGTGTTAGTACTACTCTTAGATGCTCGTGATCTGTGGACTCCAGTTCTGGGGAATGGTTTTAGACTATTAGATTATATTACGTCCTGTTACAGACTTAGAGGATTTTATACTTGTTATTAATGATTTTGGTAAATTTTATTAAAGGAATTGTGTAATTATGTGATAGTGGATAGCCTAGTTCCACAATAGGCGCCATCATGACCAGTTATGATTTGGGGTCGTGACAAGTTGGTATCAGAGCACTAGGTTACATAGAACTCAACGGTCATGAGCAGATTTAGTAGAGTCTTGCGGATCGGTACAGAGACGTTTGTACATATCTTTGAGAGGCTATAGAATATTAGGAAAAATCTCATTTTCTTGAACTCTGTCGTGCCATTCTATTGATTCTGGAAATCTAAACTCCTGTTGTTTCATTCTGTCACAGATGGGGAGGACACGCGCTACGGATCAGGGTGACCAGACACCAGCTGGACCCACGAGGGGTCGAGGCCTTGATGGAGTTAGGGGACCAGCCCGTGCAGCAACTGGGACAGTACCAGTGGATCCCCCTACTATTCAGAACCAGGTTCCCGCCGAGGGTGCCCTAGCGGGACAGGCTCAGGAACCGGAAGTGACTATTGTCATTTCGGGTCTTCAGGAGACCCTGGCCCAGATCTTGACAATGTGTATCAGTTTGGCTCAGGCAGTTGCTATGTCTACTACTACCGCCACATCTCAGGCCGAGGGAGGCACTTAGACTCCAGCTATCTGGACACCTGAGCAGGTTGTACAGGGTTTTAAGGTATCGGGGGCAGTGCCAGCCCAGCTGGTTGCCCCAAATCAGGACTATGTGCTCCCAGCTATGCCCGAGGATGAGCAATGCAGGCTGGAGAGGTTCAGTAGACTTTAGCCTCCGACTTTCAGCGGCACAGAGGGTGAGGATGCCCAAGGTTTTATGGATAAGTGCCAGAGGATACTCCGTACTGCTGGGATTCTGGAGACTAGTGGGGTCTCATTTGCTACATTTTAGTTTTCGGGTGCTGCCTTCACTTGGTGGGAGGCATTTGAGAGGCGTAGGCTAGTTGGTTCAGCACCCCTCACCTGGAAGCAGTTATCCATGATCTTTTTGGAGAAGTACGTTCCTCGGTCCCACAGAGAGAAGCAGCGCAGGCAGTTTGAGCAGCTGCGCCAGGGAGAGCTGTCAGTTACACAATACGAGATGCGGTTTTCTGAGTTGGCTCGACATGCTTATGATTTAGTCCCTACTGATAGGGAGAGGATCAGTAGGTTTGTAGATGGTCTCACGTATCAGCTTAGGATCTTGATGACTAGGGAAAGGGTGTCAGGTGCTACATTCAAGCAGGTTGTTTACATTGCTCGGGATATTGATTTGGTTCGCAGGCAGAAGCGTAAGGAGAGGGAGGCTAAGAGGACTCGAGGATCAGGTAGCTTAAGTGGTGCTCCTTCCAGGGGGCAGTTTCAGCACAATAAAGGTCGCCCATTCAGACCTCCTCAGCCATCTCGCCCAGCTTACAGTGATGCATCTTTGGGGCAAGGTCCCCGCAGTTCTCATCAGGGACGTTCTTCCTTTAGTGCCCTTCCAGATCAGAGTTCCTCCAGAGCATCAGCATTACAGGGTTCTTCTATGCACGGTTCATCCAGTGGCTATTCTAGTGACATGGGTTCCCGTTAGTCCCCATCTCCAGCTCCAGGTAGTTGTTTTGAGTGTAGAGAGTTTGGACGTTTGTTGAGGTAGTGTCCTCGTGGTCCTGGTAGTTCATCTCAGCAGAGGTTTCATCTCTCGACATCAGCCCCAGTAACTTCACCACCTACCCAAGTAGCCAGGGGTGGTGGTCAGACAGCTAGAGGCCGCCCTAGAGAGGGAGGTCGAGCAGGTGGAGTCCAGCCACGTATCTATGCACTCCCAGCTAGGCCTGATGTTATGGATTTCGATGCTGTGATTACCGGTACTATCTCAGTCTTTCATAGTGATGCTTTGGCTTTGTTTGACCTTGGTTCCACATACTCTTATGTTTCATCATATTTTGCTCACTTTCTGAGTATGCCCCGTGAGTCTTTAGTTATGTCTGTTCATTTGTCGACCTCGGTGGGTGATACTATTATTGTGGACCATGTGTACTGGTCGTGTGTGATATCTATTGGGGGTCTAGAGACCCGAGTAGACTTGTTGTTGCTCAGCATGGTTGATTTTTATGTGATACTGGGCATGAATTTGTTATCCCCATGTCATGTTATTCTTGATTGTCATGCTAAGACCGTGACCCTAGCTATGCTCGGAGTTCTAAGAGTTAAGTGGAGAGGGTCTATTAAGAATGTGCCTAGCATAGTGATTTCTTATTTGAAGGCTTAGCGTATGGTTGAGAAAGGATGTGAATCTTATCTTGCGTTTGTGAGGGATGTTAGTAGTGAGACTCCTTCTGTTGATTCTCTTCCCGTGGTCTGTGATTTTTCGGACGTATTCCCTGCAGAGCTGCCTGGTAGGCCACCTAACAGGGACATTGATTTTGGTATTGACTTGGTGCCAGGCACCCAGCCTATCTCTACTCCACCTTATCATATGGCACCAGCGGAGTTGAAAGAGTTAAAAGAGAAGCTTCAGGAACACTTAGATAAGGGGTTCATTCGTCCTAGTGTGTCACCTTGGGGTGCACCGGTGTTGTTTGTGAAGAAGAAGGATGGCTTTATGCGCATGTGTATTGATTATCAGCAGCTGAACAAAGTTACGATGAAGAACCGGTATCCTTTGCCCCGTATTGATGACTTGTTTGACCAGCTTCAAGGAGCTAGAGTGTTCTCTAAGATTGATTTGAGATCTGGGTATCATCAGGTGAAGATTCGGGATCCTGACATTCCGAAGCTGCTTTCAGGACCAGATATGGTCATTATGAGTTCCTGGTCATGTCATTTCGGCGGACCAATGCCCCAACCACATTCATGCATTTGATGAACAACGTGTTTCAGCCTTACCTTGATTCTTTCATCATTGTGTTCATTGATGGCGTCCTGGTGTATTCTCGTAGCCAAGAGGAGCATGCTCAGCATTTGAGGGTTGTGTTACAAAGGTTGAGGGAGGAGAAGCTTTATGCAAAGTTCTCCAAGTGTGAGTTTTGGCTTGGTTCAGTAGCTTTCTTGGGGCACGTGGTGACCAGTGAGGGTATTCAGGCTGACCCGAAGAAAATTGAGGCGGTGCAGAGTTGGCCCAGACCGTCCTCAACTACAGAGATTAGGAGCGTCCTTGGTTTGGCGGGATATTACCGTCGCTTTGTGGAAGGGTTCTCTTCTATTGTTTCTCCCTTGACTAGATTGACCTAGAAGGGTGCTCCATTCCGATGGACTGACGAGTGTGAGGAGAGCTTTCAGAAGCTCAAGTCAGCATTGACCACAGCTCCGGCATTGGTTTTGCCTACTGGTTCGGGTTCTTATACACTCTACTGTGATGCTTCTAAAGTTGTCTTGGGAGCGATATTGATGCAGGACAATAGGGTGATTGCCTACGCATCTAGACAGTTAAAGGTGCATGAAAAGAATTATCCAGTGCACGATCTTGAGTTAGATTCCATTATTCATGCCTTGAAGATTTGTTGCCATTATTTGTATGGAGTACAGTGTGAGATTTTCACCGACCATCGTAGTTTGCAGTATCTGCTGAAGTAGAAGGACTTGAATTTGCGTTAGAGGAGATGGTTGGAGCTTCTCAAGGATTATGACCTCACTATTTTGTGTCATCCGGGGAAGGCCAATGTGGTCGCTGATGCCTTGAGTCGCATAGCCGAAAGTTTGGGGAGTCTAGCTTACCTTTCGGCAGCAGAGCGACCTTTAGAGCTTTATGTTTAGGCCTTAGTGGGTAAGATGGTGAGATTGGATTTGTTAGAGCCTCCGTGGGTGTTAGCTAGCATGACTTCCTGATCTTCTCGTTATGATCGGATTAGAGCATGCCAGTATGATGAACGACACTTGTTAGTTCTCTAGGAAAGGGTCCATCAAGGTGATGCCATGGATGTGATTATTGGTGATGACGGAGTTATGAGGATGCAGGACCGTATCTGCGTGCTCAATGTGGATGGGCTTCGAGAGTTAATATTAGTAGAGGCCCACAGCTCGCGATATTCCATCCATCTAGGTGCCGCGAAGATGTATCAGGATCTGAGACGGTAGTATTGATGGAGGCGGATGAAGAGAGATATTGTTGAGTATGTAGCACGGTGTCTCAACTGCCAGCAGGTCAAGTATGAGCACCGGAGACCAGGTGGATTACTTCAGAGGTTAGATATTCCGGAATGGAAGTGGGAGAGGATAATGATTGAATTTTGTAGTTGGGCTTCCACGGACTGTGAAAGGTTTGCGCCATTTGGGTCATTGTGGATCGGCTGACCAAGTCCACGCACTTCATTCCTGTCAGTACTACTTATACTTCGGAGCGGTTAACTGGTATCTACATCAGAGAGATTGTCCGATTGCATGTAGTTCCAGTTTCTATCATATCTGACAGAGGTACTCAGTTCACATCTCAGTTTTGGAGGGTCGTGCAGAGAGGTATGGTTACTCAGGTAGAGTTGAGCACAAACTTTCACCCTCAGACCGACGGGCGGTCGGAGCGGACTATTCAGATTTTAAAGGACATGTTGCGTGCTTGTGTGATTGATTTTGGGGGTTCATGGGACCAGTTTCTACCATTCGCGGAGTTTGCATATAACAATAGCTACCAGTCCAGTATTCAGATGGCCCCGTATGAGGCGTTATATGGTAGGAGGTGTAGATCTCTGGTTGGTTGGTTTGAGCCGGGCGAGGCTAGATTACTGGGCAAAGATTTGGTTCAAGATGCGTTGGAGAAGGTGAAGTTAATTCAGGAGCAACTTCACACGGCGCAGTCTAGGAAAAAGAGCTATGCGGACCGGAAGGTCCAGGATGTGTCATTCATGGTAGGAGAGAAGGTATTGCTGAAGGTGTCACCCATGAAGGGTGTTGTGAGGTTCGGGAAGAGGGGAAAGCTGAGTCCCCGATTCATTGGGACTTTTGAGGTGCTTAAGAGGATTTGAGAGGTGGCTTATAGGCTTACCTTGCCACCCAGCTTATCGAGTGTACATCCGGTATTCCCTGTGTCGATGCTCCAGAAGTATGTTGGTGACCCGTCTCATGTGTTAGACTTCAGCACAATTCAGCTCGAGGGTGACATGTCATATAAGGTAGAGACAGTGGCCATTTTGGGTCGTCAAGTCAGAAAGTTGAGGTCTAAGGATATAGCTTTATTGAAAGTGCAGTGGAGAGGTCAGCCATTGGAGGAGGCTACTTGGGAGACCGAGCGGGAGATGCGGAGCAGATATCCTCTCTTGTTTGAGACTCCAGGTATGTTTCTAGACCCGTTCGAGGATGAACATTTATTTAAAAAGGGAGAATATAACGACCCGGTCGGTCGTTTTGTAGAACCTGCATTATTATTACTGTTTTTGCCTTGCCATAGGCTGGTTATACTATTTATGATGTGTTGGAGTCGGTTGGCTCGGGTTCGGAATGGTTGTAGTGAGAATTGAGGCACTTAGTCTCTAAAAATAGCCTTATAGTTGGAAAAGTCAAATGTGAGTTGACTTATTGGTAAATGACCTCGGTATGAAGAATTTATGGCTTGGATAACTTCGTTAGGTGATTTGGGACTTAAGAGTGTGTTCGGAATATTTTTGTGATGGCCGGTGTAGAATTAGGCTTGAATTGGCAAAAGTTAGTTTTTGGTGATTTCCGGTCGGCAATGGAAAATAGGCTATCGGGGTCGGAATGGAATTCCGGAAGTTAGAATAGGATCGTAATGTCATTTTGGATATGTGTGCAAAATTTCAGGTCAATCGGATTTGTTTTGGTTGGTTTCGTCATAGTTGGTGAAAATTAGGAATTTCAAAGTTGATAGGCTTGAATTTGATGTGATTTTGGTGTTTTGATGTTATTTTGGGTGTTACTAGGGTGCGACTAAGTTTGAATGATCATTTATGATGTGTTGGAATGTTTGGTTGGGGTCCCGAGGAGCTCGGGATTGATTTCGGATGGTTAACGGGAATTTTTAGGCTTCAAAAATGCAGCATCAACTGCTGCTGTTTCTGCTACTTTGATTTCTGCACCTGCGGATATTTGACCGCAGGTGCGAGCCGCAGGATCGGCCAGGAATGTAGAAGGTACGGTGGAGGACAGGTCGGAGAGAATCTGTAGAAGCGGTTGTGTTGGCCGCATCTGCGAGCCGCATGTGCGACACCTGGCCACAGGTGCGAGAAATTCGCTTGTTTAATGTAATGTCGCAAGTGCGGACCACAGGTGCGAGGAAAAAGTCCTCAGGTGCGAAAAGCCTGGGCAGAAAGTATAAAAAGATGACTTAGCGATTTTTAGTTTCCGTTTCACCATTGTTGTTGCGTTTTCCAAGCTTTTTGAGGGTTTTTAAAGAGGAAAACAATTGTTCTTCATTGAGGTAAGGTTTTTGGACTTATTAACTCGATTATATGTGATTAAGGACCTATTAGTAGTGTTTAATTGGGGAAAATCGGTGGAAAAAGGGAGAACTAGGGCTTGAGTTTAAGAGACCTTTTAAGGGTGATTTGAGGGGTCATTTGGACTCCGATTTCAGCGTTCTTTATATGTACAGACTCGTGAGATGATGAGGATCATTTTGGTATAAAGTTTGTTGATTTCCGAGACGTGGTCCCGAGAGTCGGGTTTTGGCTAATTTTGGGAATTGTGCATAAAGTTGATATTTTTCTATTAGGGTTTCATTCCCCTAGAGTATTTTGATGTGATAAATCTAAACTTGATAGATTTGGAGCACTCGGAAGTTGATCCGAGGGGCAAGCCTGTTGCGGAGTATCTTTTCGGGTTAGTTTGAGGTAAGTAATGTCTTTAAATCCTGTCCTGAGGGTATGAAACCCTGGGCTTTACATCCTTTCACTGTTTTGGAGTGAAACACACACTTGATGATGAGTGTGGGGCGTGCAAGAATTGAGAAATTGGAAAACTTTTCCTTCTGAGGCAACTATTGAGTTGCAAAACTGCTTTTAAATCATATGATAAATAGTATTTCTATTTTTTGATATATTTGGGTTGTAAGCCATGTTTGGGGCCTCGTGCCGATCTGTTTAAACCCCTTGGGGGTTGTTTTCCGATATTCCTCACGTGGTAACTATGATTAACACTCAGTCATTCTTGTTAAACTATTTTGACACACAGATTTGTTGATATAATTATTCATGATATAAAATATTGTTTTGGGTCGAAAATCCCGTTTATTTATGGCCCGAGTGGCATTCTGAGAGATTCTGACTGAGCAAGGCCGAGAGCCAATATTGTGAGGATATTTATGATATGAGAGAGGCCGAGTGGCAGAGTGATTGATGCCATGATTTGGCCGTTTATAGCGCTTGGGCTGTAGGAGCCCCTCCAGAGTTTGTACACCCTCAGTAAGCGCAGGTACCTACTGAGTGCGAGTGCCGAGTGCCAAGTGACGAGTGATTGGGAGGTATGAGTGACTGTGAGGTGTTGAGTGACTATTACTGAGTGATGGTGTGGTGCTGAGTGACTGATTATGAGTGATGATTTGGCCCGAGGGGCAATTTATAATGATATTTTGCTGAGCTTTTGATTATGATTCACTTCATTTCTCATACTGAGATTTTTGGAAGTTTACTGAGAAACATTTGAGAATATACTTGTTCAAGGATTTTTACGGAAACTGGTTTTCAAACATATGTACTAGATATTTACTTTATTAAGACTCAGTATTTTTACTATTTGTGAATTGATGTTTGGTACTGTGTGATTCTTATCTTCAGACTTGATTTATTTTCATTACTACTGAGTTGGCTTACTCATCATTACTCCCTGCACGTCTGTGTGCAGATCCAGGTACTGGTTCTGAGCAGTAATCATCTGAGTCTGACCGGAATCAGCATTCGGGATTTCAAGGTAGCTGTCCGGCGTCCACAGCTTCTCCATTTCCCTTCCTTCATTAGTATTTAGTATTTTGTTCTGGGACATTATATTATCACATTAGCAGTGTTAGTACTACTCTTAGATGCTCGTGATCTGTTGACTCCAGTTCTGGGGAATGATTTTAGACTGTTAGATTATATTACGTCATGTTAAAGAATTAGAAGATTTTATACTTACTATTAATGATTTTGGTAAATTTTATTAAAGGAATTATGTAATTATGTGATAGTGGCTAGCCTAGTTCCACGATAGGCGCCATCACGACCAGTTAAGATTTGGGGTCGTGACAACCACTAGCTATGAATGTACCTGTGCAATAAAAATGCACAGCAAGTGTAGCATGAGTACGAAAACAACGTGTACTCAGTAAGTATCCCGCCTAACCTCGGAGAAGTAGTGACGAGAGGTAAAATTTGACACTTGCTAGGGGTCAATTTAATAAGACATCAAGGGTGACACTAAGCATGGATATCATAGATAATTAACAAGTAGTGATAGGAAACAACAACTTCTTTCCACATTTTTCAACTTTAGGACCTTCGTCGTTTCAATTAACAATTTCTAATTCCAGGCCAGTAAATAGTTTAAAATCATAGAAAGTACGAAGAAAGTATCATGCGCAAGAAATGCCGAGGGTTGAACGGCTCGAACCAACAATAAAAAAATGTGCACTGTCGAAGGGTCGAACGGCTCGAACCATAGATGCATCTATTACCCCTGCTCGCGAACTAACCTACGACTCGGGTCACACATAAATAATAGAGTTACCCCGCTCGCAAATTATACATGCAGCTCGGGTACCCATATAGATACACACATTCAAATAATACATCATGAGTTCATCAGGAAATAATTAACCAAGGAAAATATAACTTCTCTTTTCAGATGATTAGGATAATGAAGTTTAACCTACCTAAGTATTCATTTACTAATTAGGTGATATTAGACAGTCTCGTTTTATCAACAAAGTTACAAGTACAGCAAGTAAAGCATGCTAGTGGGTCCTAGGCTACCCGGACATAAGCATAATAGTAGCTACGCACGGACTCCCGTCACCTCGTGCATACGCAAACCCCACAAATAGTTGCACATATTTAATTAGTTCACCTATGGGGACAATTCCCCCTCAGAAGGTTAGAAAGGAGACTTACCTCGATCCAAAGTTCCATAACCAGCTCCCAAGCCCTTCCAACAACTCAAATCGATGCACAACACTCCAAAACTAGCCAAATAACGGAAAAATCAATAAAAACATACCCTAATACTTATAACAATTCAATTTACATAAATTCCCAACTCTTCTTGATAATTTGACAAAAGTTCCCTCGGACCCACGTGCCCGGATTCAGAAATTGTTTGAAGATAAAGATTACCCATAGCATTACGAACCCAAATATATATTTTATTCCCAATTTCATGTGCAATTTCGTGGTCAAAATCCAAAAATACCAATTTCTGGGTCTTCTACCAAAACCCCACAATTTCCACTAATTTCCATGTTCTAATCCATATGTACTCATGTATTTAACTCAAAATTATGAAAAAAGCACTTACCCCATTCCATATGGTGAAAATCGCCTAAAAATCGCTTCAATCCGAGCTCCATAGCTCCAAAAATGCTAAAAATGGATGAAACCTCGATATATAACTTTTTCCCAGGTATTTACTCATTTCGATCACGGAAAATGCTTCGTGATCGCGAAATAGCCAATTTCCAGCCCAAAATTTGCTCTTCGCGATCGCGAAGAATAAATGCGCAACTATTCCGGACAGCCTCTAGTATAATAGTCATAACCTTTTGTACAAAACTCCAAATTGAAAATGATTTGACTTTTTGAACACTAGACACCAAGGGCTCAAACTTTCATTCTTTTCTCATTTCCCAATTCTTTATTGATTAAGAGATATAAGTTGCTAAAGTCAGCCCTATGCAACACAATGTGATTTCCAAACTCTTCCCGGACATTCTGTAGTGTATCAACCATAACTCTTTGTAAACAACTCCAAATGTAAAATGGATTGATTTTCTGAAAACTAGACACAAAGGGATACAACTTTCATTTTTGGATCATCTCCAAATTCCTTATAGACTTAAAGATACAAGCTTCCAAAGTTGAGTCAGTGTAGCAGAATATTTCCTCTACGCGATCGCGAAAAGCCTTCCGCGATCGCGATTCACTGGCCAATTTCTCTCATTTTAGTCATCGTTATCCCGATCAAGTCCCCGCGATCACGTAGAACACTGCTGTAGCCAAAAACCAGAAGCTAAAAATGGCTTAGAAATGGTCCGAAACTCACCCGAGCCCCTCGGGACCCCGTCAGAACGTGCCAACAAGTCTCAAAACATATCACGGACTTAATCGAGGCCTCAAATAAAATCAAACAACACTAAAAACATGAATCACACTCCTATTCAAGATTTGTGAACTTTCGATCTTCAAACTTCTATATTCGATGCCGAAACCTATTAAATCAGATCCGATTGACCTCAAATTTTGCACACAAGTCATATTCAACATTACGGACCTGTTCCAACTCTCGGAATCACATTACGACCCCGATATCAAAATTTCCACTTCCGGTCGGATTTCTCAAAAACCTTCAAATTTCTATCTTTATCCAAATGACTTCAAAATAAGCTACGGACATCCGAATTCACTTTCGATCGCTCTCCCAACTCCAGAATCACCATACTCGAAATCCCAAAATGACATTCATTGCACCGCATAATTCATCATCTAACCACAATGACATTCCCTGAACCTTAATAGCCAAAATTTCACGAATCTGATGCTCCCAATGCCTCAGGACACACATATATATAAGTCCTTCTATAACGCTTACGATACCACCACAACGGAGGAGATGTGTAGAAATTTCTAACCATTTGCAGAGTTAACCAAACATTGAATATTTCCTCTTGACAAAAATCATCATCTCATTACGAACCAAATAATGGTAATAGTTCTGTAATATAGTTCACATAATCTTATCACACCGGTCCCTGATCCATAAATCTCGCCTCACCCAGTATGAACTGCTCAGACAACAAATTACCCCAGACATGACCAATAGTCTCACACGATGCCACAATGCGCCAATAGGCCACAACTCGAACATGATACATAAGGAAATGACTCAGGAAGGGACTACTCGACTCACGCTACAAATATGAACTTTCCTCATAATATAGGAAGCAAAACAAGAAAATAAATATAGGAACCTTACTCAACATCACTCTGTTGCGGCGTGCAACCCGATCCAAATAACATACCCGTGGCAGCGTGCCACCCGATTCCATCATAAAATTCACATAAGGAGATACACACCGAGCTGAATTGCTCACTATTACAAATTACTAAATATTGGTCACGAGCACGCTAAGCGCATAATACCATCCTTGGGAGACTAATAGAGCCATATGCTACAAAACTTAAGCACAACTGAGGTGCGATATATATATATATATATACATACTCTGAATCCCAAGAGCTATCCTGCTCACATAACATCCTCACTACGCGGAGACTTAACACATAGGGATTTATCAATCCATTTCACATCTCACACGGCACAATCATAATATTACATGAATTGGACAAAGATGGAACAACGTCTGATATTCCAACATCCCTCCTTGAGAAGCGCCATACTTAAATGAACACACCTGACTCACATGGAACCCATGACCATATTTGAATCCATTCACAACCCTCAAGTCAATTCTGCTCGCACTGAACTAGGATAATAGCCTTACCTGGGTTCATATTAACCCACTTCCTCTCATAATATGCAAGAACAACCATCATAGCCGGGGCAGACACCCCACAATCCACAACCAAATGAACCGAACGCCTTCCAGGCATAAATTCTCAAATAAGCAATATTACACTTCTTTATACTCAGTCTAAATTTTCAATCCATTAAGTGACTACATGTCACACTCATACGATCTTCCCGTGGTCATGCTCCCATGTCCTTCCACTCAAGGTAACAAGTCTGCACATCCATACCACCAACCACATTAACGTTGTAAAACAAATCAAGAACCATAACCAGGGTGCATGCCTCTTTCACCAAACACCGATCTCAGGTGACACTGAAGACATTACCAGCTTACTCTAAACATTCAAATCCCTTTCCTGCTCATCCGAGCTCGTGACATTCTTGTCAACATCAAACTGCAACCTTGATCCTCACTTCCAAATTCCATACTATTCACTACACCTAACATGCCAATATGCATTCGCACATGAAACTCGTCATAAGTCCTGAACCGCTAATAAGGTAAACACTTCATCATATAAAAACCTTTTACTTAACTCAATTAAAGAGAACCATCACAACACACGAGTGAATTCTCATAATCACCAAACATGCAAATCCTCAAGTAATAGTCTACACATTGTAAAGACCCGTAAAATTTCTTGCTTAAAATAATGCCCGAATAAGTCCCTGAGTTGTTATCTCTGAGGAAACTCTTAAATCAGACCTTGATTTTTGTAAAAGTACCCCAGGAATTGGAAGAACTTAATTTTTCCAGAAATTGGGTGTTATGCGATGCACTATGCGATTGCATAACGTGTATGCGGACCGCATACACGGGCAGATCACTGCCCAACTGAAGGGGAGTTATGCGACGCATAATGCGATCGCATAACGTGTATGCGGACCGCATAGTGGTCGCATACCTGGGCAGAGTGTTTTCAGAATTTGGCCAACCTGAGGTCCATCCTGCGGTCCAATGTGAACCGCATGTCAGGGATGCGATCGCATTCCCGACCACATATTCGACACGGTCTTTTAATTTTCTAAAATTATATACCCGACCCCAGTTTCATTTAACCCCTGACCCCTTTCATTTTAACAAGATTTGTGAGCAAAATAGAGAGAAGGAAAGGAGAGCTCTTGAGAAAGGAAGTGGTCTTTCCATTAAAGTGATTTTCAAGGTCTCTCAGGCTCGGTATTTCGAGTATCCTTCTTCCCAATTCTAGCATGTAAGGGTTCCCAATCCCCCTTTTCCATAAATTTTCTGATTTTAAACAAAGGGAGGGTTGGCATGGATTGACTCTTGAAAATATTAACCAAGACCTTGCATGCATGTTTAATAATGGTGTTAATCTAGTAAAAAGGAGTGGGTTGGGGTAAACTTCACAAAGATAGGGTTGGTAATCTAATGGGTTCACATATTGTTTGGCAAAATGCTTGAGAGAGTCCGAATTGCATGCATGACTTTCAATTCTGAGTTGAATATGTTTAATTGTGAACTAGATTGATGGTACTAGTCGGTTCGGTGATTGTGAGTAAAAGTTAAAAAG
Organism: Nicotiana undulata; assembly: GCA_005239495.1. Taxonomy (NCBI): domain Eukaryota; kingdom Viridiplantae; phylum Streptophyta; class Magnoliopsida; order Solanales; family Solanaceae; genus Nicotiana; species Nicotiana undulata. The sequence continues at coordinate 14,795 of ML281103.1, read as the reverse complement.
GGATACTCGACTCTAGGTATGTATGGCTAATTTTTAACCCTTGTAGAATCTTCTCGTTGGTGTTCGAGCATCTAGTATGTGTACTTCGGAGATTATGTGAATTGATCGTTCTAATGTGTTGAGACATAAGATTCTATTCTCTAATTGTCTTAGCTGATTGCCATACTCCCGTGCTATGTGAAATTGTGAAAATGGTGATTCCTTGTGCTTACTCTATCACGTGCAAAGCTCATTAACTGTTGAACACCACAGTATGAAAGGATGTACTACCAAACTAAAGAAATGATAACGAATCCAATTGTTGAATGTATCTAAGTGCTAAATGATGTGTAGTAAATAATTGAAAGGAAACATGTATAACTAATAGAGCTTTATGTTGATGGCATACTGTATATGATTCATTGTTAGATAAAGATTTCTGTGGCCGTGATTTCATATGGTTATTTGGCTGTTATGAATGAATATCCTTGATGATGAGAATCCTTGTGATTAACTCGTTGGTTGATATGAACTTTTGTTCTTCATGATTAAGATCCTTGTGATTTAAATTGGTGGTGATTGTTAATTGTCCTGTGGGATCGGGTTGCACGCCGCAACACGGAGTAATAAGGGTGGACGAGATAATAAGGGTGAGAGAAGGTGATAAGGGTGGCTGAGGTAATAAGGGTGGCCGAGGTAATAAGGATGGAATGTGATCATTATCACTATTGAAATGAAAATCTATGAGACTCTTGAATATGGAGGTGTTGAAAAGAAAAGGGGAATTTGTGAAACTCTTGATTTTGGTTATTTTGATTTCTGTGCAATGCTTGTTGGATTCTATTAACTATCTCTTATCTGTGTACTGCTTGATTGTACTTGGGGTAAATTTTGTTCATACATACTAGTACTATTCCACAGTGCTAACGTCACTTTTGTCGGGGGCGTTACATCTTCCATATGGATGTAGGTTGTTCCGCAGCAAGTAGCTCAGCCCGCCGTTAGTGGTGCCTCCTCTTCATCTCCTCAGCAGTTGTGGTGAGCCCCTCTTCTCCTCGGGGCTGTGTGTGGATTATACCACCCTCTTTTGCTCATGTTCTAAAGGTATAGCCGGGGCCTTGTTACCAACAAATTATGTAAAATCCCTAGTATTTGTAGATGCTCCGTAGACACAATGTGGGTAGTGTATATATGTATTTTTGGGTAGTAACAGTACGTACTCGGAACCGTGGATCAGGTTGGAAAGTTATGTATGTATTATGTATGTTTGAATATTAGTCGTTGGCATGTTAAAAGAGGAAACAATGGAGATATGTTGTAAGACGTACTTTAAAACTAAAATCGGCTAACTCATCTGAATTAATGTATGTTATCAACGTGGGGTAACACGTTGGGCAGGAAAGGCAATCCAGGTCCGCTTGACCGGGATCACCCGATTAGGCGCCGGTCTCGTCCCTCGATTTTGGGGCGTGACAAACTTGGTATCAGATCCTAAGGCTTTAAAAGTGTTCTAGGATGTCTCGGAGCCGTGTCTAGTAGAGCCCTTCTTATCGGTGTGTTGTCGACCACATCCATAATTAGGGGGATGCATGGACATTTAGGAAAATACCCTTTCATTGTTATTCTGTATCGTGCAACGGAGTAAAATGTGAGAATGTCTTTATCTAATTCGTGCGTTGTCCTAATTTTCAGTAAATGGCGCCCAAGAAGAGAGCTCGACTTGGCCTAAAGGCCAATGACACCCCGAGTGTATCCACACATCCTTTATCTGATGGTGCGGGTGAGAATGATTCCCTGACCCTGAATTTGCCGGACTCTTCCGTGCCAGGCCAGTCTATCTCTATTCCTGCTCCTGCGGAGGGTACTAAAATCCCTCCCGCTGATGTTCCTGATCCTTCTTCAGTTCCAGCTTCCAGTCCCAGTATTTCTGATGGGGACCTCAGGGGGGCTATTCAGATGTTGACTCAGTTAGTGGCCTCCCAGGACCAAAGATCTCAGGCTGCCCATGCGTCCTCTAGCGAGCTAAGGGATTCTTCAGATTCTAGGATCGACCAGTTTCTGCGGTTAGCCCCTCCAGAGTTCATAGGCACCGACCCAGAGGCCGATCCTCAAGATTATATAGATGAAATGTACAAGACTCTCCGAGTTATGAAGGCTGTTGAAACAGAGGGAGTTGAGTTGGCTTCCTATCGTCTAAATGGGTCAGCATATTCGTGGTTTGAGATGTGGGAGAGTTCCCGTGGAGAGGGGAGCCCTCCGGCGAGGTGGGTCGAGTTCGTAGATGCCTTCATGGATCATTTCTTGCCTACCGAGACTATGGCGGCCCGTGCTGCAGAGTTTGAGGTCCTTAAGCAGGGCCACATGAGTGTGTGGGAGTACCATATGAAGTTTGTGCGCTTGTCAAAGTATGAAACCCACATGATGCCGACTATGGAGGCCAGAGTTCGTCGGTTTGTTCGGGGCCTTGGTCCCTTGGTTGTCAATGAGGCTGCTACAGCTGCTTTGCATTCGGATATGAACTACGGTAAGATTGTGGGTTTTGCCCAAGCTACGGAGGCACGAAAATTGAAGATAAGGTCAGAGAGGGAGAGTAGTAGTAGGGCCCGGTCAGCGGGAAACCCTGGGAACTCGGTTGGAGGTGGGAGATCAGCCCTTGGGAGAGGGTCATCAGGACAATCTCTATCCTATGCTCAGTCCTCAGCCAGTGCGCTGCCATCAGGGCACAATTATCAGCAGGGAGGTCGCTTGGGGCCCGGTTCAGATAGCAAGAGGTTCCACCAGTCAGGTCGTTCTGGTTTGAGGTATCAGCAGCAGCGGAGAGCCTGATGCCCTATGTGTGGGATGTCCCATCCTGAGCCATGTTACTTGGATATTCCGGTATGCTTCAGATGCGGAGTGAGAGGTCATACACAGTGGAATTGTCGTGCGTCCAGTCAGGGCACGGGTAGGGGCACTGCTCAGCCGTCCGATTCTTCAGCTGCTATATCTTCAGCAAGCCTTCCAGCTCCAGTAGCGCACAGTGCAGATAGGGGTAGAGCACAGGGTCAAGGGGGAACCAGTCGGTTCTATGCCTTGAGTGGTCGCCAGAGTGTGGAGGCTTCTCCAGATGTTGTCACAGGTATTCTGTCTGTGCAAGCGTTTAATGTTTATGCTCTTATTGATCCGGGGTCCTCTTTGTCATATGTTACTCCATTTATTGCTTCGAGTTTCTGGATAAAACCCGAATAGCTTCTTGAGTCATTCTCAGTATCGACTCCGGTTAGTGATTCCATTACGGCCACGCGAGTCTATAGGAATTGTGTTTTCACGGTGTGTGGTCGAGATACCACGGCCGATCTTATTGAATTAAAGATGTTAGATTTTGATGTTATCATGGGAATGGATTGGCTTTACTCGTGCTTTGCTAAACTCGACTGCCGAACCAGAAATATGAGGCTCGAATTTCCTAACGAGCCCGTCATTGAATGGAAAGGGAATGATGTCGTGCCAAGGGGTAGGATTATTTCCTATCTTAAGGCCTCCAAAATGATCAGGAAAGGATGCATCTATCATTTGGTCCGGGTTGCGGACACCGCTTTAGAGGTGCCTGCTCTCGAGTCCGTGCCGGTTGTGAATGAGTTTCTGGGAGTGTTTTCGGATGAGTTACCTGGGATTCCTCCAGATAGAGAGATTGATTTCGGGATTGACGTATTGCCAGATACGCACCCAATATCTATTTCACCGTACAGAATGGCACCAGCAGAATTGAGAGAGTTAAAGGAGAAATTGAAAGATCTACTAGAAAAAGGTTTCATTCGGCCAAGTGTGTTGCCTTGGGGCGCACCAGTTCCTTTTGTCAGAAAGAAAGATGGATCACTTCAAATGTGTATTGATTATTGGCAACTCAACAAGGTCACCATCAAGAATAAATATCCACTGCCTCAGATAGATGATTTGTTCGATCAGTTGCAAGGTGCTAGGTTCTTCTCGAAGATTGATTTACGGTCAGGGTACCACCAGTTAAAGATCAGGGCACAGGATATTCCTAAGACCGCATTCAGGACTCGTTATGGTCATTTTGAATTTCTGGTAATGTCTTTTGAGCTAACCAACGCCCCAGCAGCTTTTATGGATCTTATGAATCAGGTTTTCAAGCCGTTTCTTGACTCCTTCGTGATAGTTTTCATTGATGATATCCTTGTTTGTTCGCGAAGTCAGGAAGATCACGCTAATCACCTCAGGGCAGTTCTACATACTCTTCATCAGCACCGCTTGTATGCTAAATTTTTGAAATGTGAGTTTTTGCTAGAATCGATCGCGTTTTTGGGTCATGTAGTCTCTAGAGAAGGAATTCAAGTTGATCCCCAAAAGATTGCAGCAGTGAAAGATTGGCCTAGACCAACGACCCCGATAGAGATTCGTAGTTTCTTGGGTCTAGCTGGGTATTATCGTAGATTTGTGGAGGGATTCTCTACTCTCGCCTCCCCATTAACTAAGCTGACGCAGAAATTAGTTAAGTTTCAGTGGTCCGATGCTTGCGAAAAGAAATTTCAAGAATTGAAGTCGAGATTGACTTCGGCACCGGTGTTAACCTTGCTAGAAGGTTCGGAGGAATTCGTGGTTTATTGTGATATGTCGAGAGTTGATTTGGGGTGTGTGTTAATGCAGCATGGTAAAGTTATTGCATATGCTTCAAGACAGCTCAAGAATCACGAGAAGAGTTATCCGACACATGATTTGGAGCTCGCAGCGGTTGTCTTTGCATTGAAAATTTGGCGGCATTATCTTTATGGGGTCCATGTGGACGTGTTCACAGACCACAAGAGCCTTCAGTACCTATTCAAACATAAGGAGTTGAATTTAAGGCAGCGAAGGTGGTTAGAGTTGCTCAAATATTATGATATGAATATTTTGTACCATCCAGGAAAGGCGAATGTGGTAGCCGACGCTCTTAGTCGGAAATCCATGGGTAGCTTAGCAGATTTAGGGGCCGGTCAGAGGCCTTTGGCTCAAGAGGTTCATCAGTTGGCCAGTCTTGGGGTCTGTCTTTCGACCTCAGATGAGGGGAATGTCGTGGTGTGAAATGGAGCAGAGTCTTCGCTTGTAACGAAAGTCAAGGAAAAGCAATTCAGAGACCCAGCATTAACAAAATTGAGGGAAGCAATTTTAAATCACAAGACTTCAGCGTTTTCACTCGGCAATGATGACGGTGTCTTGCGATGTAAGGGGAGAATATGTGTTCCAGATGTAGATAATCTCCGGGAGAGGGTGATGGCGGAGGCTCATAACTCCAGGTATTCTATTCACACAGGTTCCACGAAAATGTATCACGATCTCAAGGAGATTTATTGGTGGAATGGTATGAAGAGGGGTGTGGCGGACTTGGTGTCTAGATGTTCGAATTGTCAGCAGGTGAAGGACGAGCATCAAAAGCCCGGTGGGCTGACTCAGCTTATGGAAATACCGATGTAGAAATGGGAGATGATCAACATGGACTTCGTGGTAGGGTTATCTCGCACTCAGCGCAAGTTCGACTCAATTTGGATGATAGTGGATCGTCTCACGAAATCAGCTCACTTCTTTCCAGTCAAGTCCACTGGTACTGCAGAACAATACGCCGAGCTGTATATCAAGGAAATAGTCAGATTTCATGGCACTCCAGTTTCTATTATCTCGGATCGAGGGGCCCATTTCACAGCTAACGTTTGGAGGAAATTTTAGCAAGGTCTGGGTACTCAGGTAAATCTCAGCACAACTTTCCACCCACAGACGGACAGTCAAGCAGAGCAGACTATTCAGACGCTTGAGGATATGTTGCGGTCTTGTGTTTTGGATTACAAGGGTAGCTGGGATGATCACTTGCCGCTTGTAGAGTTTGCTTACAATAAAAACTTCTATGCTAGTATTCAGATGGACCCATTTGAGGCATTGTACGGAAGGAGATGTAGATCTCCGATCGGATGGCTTGAGGTTGGTGAGGCAGAATTGATAGGGCCAGATCTTGTGCACTAAGCTATGGAAAAAGTTATAGTCATTCAGGAAAGGATAAAAACTGCTCAGAGTCGTCAGAAATCCTATGCGGATGTTCGTCGTAGAGATTTATAGTTTCGAGTAGATGATTGGGTATTCTTGAAGGTATCTCCCATGAAGGGAGTCATGCGGTTCGAAAAGAAAGGGAAATTGAGCCCAAGGTATGTCGGGCCGTATCAGATCGCTCAAAAGATAGGACAAGTTGCGTATAGGCTGGAATTGCCCCCTGAAATGTCATTAGTGCACCCGGTATTCCACGTATCTATGTTGAAGGTAATTGGAGATCCTTCTGTCATCGTGCAGTTGAGACCATTGAGGTTAGTGAAGAATTGTCATATGAAGAAGTTCCGGTTGCCATTCTTGATAGGCAGGTCCGTAGATTGAGAAACAAAGAGATTGCTTCTGTTAAAGTGTTGTGGAGAAGTCAACGAGTTGAGGAATCCACGTGGGAAACAGAGAAAGAAATGAAAGAAAAATACCCCCATCTGTTTGAGCAAGTGTAGTAGTGATCGTGCGGATCATGGTTCCAAGGCAATTTGATGTTGTACTCAGACTCGTGCCAAGGCACCCTATTTTTCTTTCCTCTCCTAATTGCCTTATTGTTGTAACTTCCCAATGCGTGCTAAAGCTATAGACAAAGTTGTTAACTAGGTGGTCTGCAACCTTTAAAGCAAATAAAAAGGTTGTGAAACAAATGTGCTAAGTAAGTGATTAATAGTAGTGTAGATTGGTTATGGTTAGAAAAATTGTCTATGATCTATTGAGGTGATTGAACTATATGGGGCACACTGAAATGACCCAAAGCTATGTGCAAATTGTGTGCCACTAATTGAGTCTTATGCTAAATTGTGATGAAAGGAGGATGAGCCATATGTATTTGTCAAGGTAACTGGATATGTGCAAGTGTTGAGGTGATGAATGGTATACCAGTTGTAGGGATAACAAAATTTGTGTAATGATGCTTGGAAAAGTGTTTCGGGGGAACTCTGTCAGGTGGATAGGTCTAAATACAAAGGAGACTCTGGTGAAATTTTCTAAAAATACCGGAGTTAGTGTAAATGGGAAGGTTTGCATATCATGTTTTCAAAAATCAAATGATTCCCAAAATCCTCATTCGAGGACGAATGCTTTTTA